>PNEQ01096377.1:7203-36138 GCA_003012365.1 Medauroidea extradentata
ACTTTAATTGAAGAACCTATTTGTACTCAAGATTGGTACTTCAGTCATCAAATGTTAGAATGTCCAAGCGGCTAGTTCTGCAGCAGGATAAGTAGCTATAGCTGTCCACGCGAAAAGCAGTCTTAAATTTGTCCCTGACATTAACGGCGACTTCGCCTGGACCTTATTTATAACCCTGCCAATTTGACGCTGTGGGGTAATTACAGACACTTAAGGTAAGAGGTGAATCGAATGAAAAACATCTTATTTACTCTGTATACATCCATTGGTGACGGTGCTCTCAATTACATATTTTCAACATATTCACTGGAACTTTATTGCTATTACAAAGTTTCAGTGGGTAAAGGTTTCACGGAAACGTATTTGGTACAGCAAACTTAATATTAGTTAGATGATATATCGTCGTTTTACTGCCAAAAGTGACCCAGTCAAAATGAGATAAAATGATAAAAATGCTAGGAATATGTATATATTGTTCACGAAGAATTGCCCAAGTTTTAAGTATATTCGTCATTTCGTACTGTTGCATCACAGTATAGAAACGTACCACATTTTTGTTAATATCTACAATTTAATAGTGTTTTAAACAAAATAACATTAATGACTTAATCACTTATGGCAGTATATCGACGATATGTCAGCTGATGTTGTAGAGGAACCTAAGTGTAAAGCGAACTGCAATTTTACCCCTTTTAAACGACAACATGTAAATTGCACTAATTCGATCTGCCTTGTAGTTATTGTGTGTCAGAATTGAACGTTCGCACGCAGCTTTTAATGAAATTCGACCCCAGAACCTTCCGGAATTTAGACCTGAGTAACAAACAACTGCGTCACGTAACGTTGAAATAATTAATGAAAATAAAAATTTCTTTAAAAAATAAAATATCTCTGTCCTGAGCTCATACAGGTTGTACAACACCACGTCTCGATAGGTTACTGTACAGTGAACTCCTCTATAGGTAATTTCTTGCTGCTCGTTCCTGCTTTTCGGATCGTCCGCCTTGAATATTGACCAACTTAGTTTTATTCTTAATAATCACGTTTCTTATAAAGAAATAAAATTACATACATATTTTTTTAAATATTTACGTAAGCATCAACGTGAACAACACCTTAATATCGCTACTGGTTAGATAGATATCGTGGGTTGATGGAAAACAAATTTTGTGCTTTTTCACCCTTTTGGGTGTCAAATTTCAAAATATTTTAAATTTACATCTTATCCACTGAAGTGTAAATCACATCAAAATCGATCATTCACTAAATAAACACATGTCACCCCTGCGCAGTATTGAGAAATCTGAAAACAGTTTTGTGATAATTTCTGTAATCATCATTCTGAAGCAAAAATTAATTGTATATCTCGATGGGTTCGATAGATATCGAGGATTTATCTAAAACACATTCAAGGTCTTTTCACCACCTAAGAGAGTATATTTCGAAAAAACCTTGAATCACGTTTTATAATCTCGTGGACGTAAAACACACAACATTATCCCGCTGGGTTCAAGATATATCGACGATTAATTGAAAACGCTTTTCACCACTTTTCGCCCCTTTTCAAGTCATTAGGTGGCGAATTTCGAAAATTCCTGAAATTACTTTTTAGGTATTTGAGTAAGCATCAATCCTAAACAAAATCACGTCGCTGTATAAAAAGCTATGGGATTGATATATATCGAATGTAAGTCGAAAACTCATATTACTCCTTTTTTAACCAGTTTAGGGTCGAAATCAGAAAATATATTTTAAGTGGTACTTGGAATATTTACAAAAGCACCAATTTAAAGCAAAGAGCACTTCGATATCTTGATTGATTCAATAGATATGGAAGGATAATCAAAAACACAATTCACGTATTTTCACCCCTTTAAATACAGAATTTCGAAACGTCTTTGAGCCCTGTCATAGACATTTGTAAAAGTAACCAATTAAAGTTAAAATCACGACGATAGCCAATTGTGTTTCAAATATATAGACGATTCATGAAAAACACATTTTGCCCCTTTTTACTGTCTGGGGGTCGAATTTCAAAAAAACCTAAAACTACTTTTTGGGTATTTACGTAAGCAATATTTTGAATTGAATATCAACTCTCTATCCCGAAGGGTTCAATAGATATCGATAGTTGATTGGAAACACATTTAAGGTCTTTTCACCCCCTTAAATGTTGAACTTCGAAAAATCCTTAATGGCTAATATGCATTTTTACGAGTGTCCTATTAAAGTAAAAATCACGACGATTGGCCGTCGGGTTCGAGCTCTATCGACGTTTCTTCGGAAACACATTTCACCCCTTTTCACCCACTTAGAGGTCGAATTTCGAAAAATCCCGTCTTAGTGCTCGCCTACGACCTGAGGGGAACCCTCAACAAAAAAATTTCACGATTCTAGGTCCAGTGGTTTGGGCTGCAGTTTGATATGTCAGTCAGTCAGCTTTCATTTTTATATATAGAGATTACATACATCATTTTACCGCATGAGTTACATACATAAGTTTCAAATCATAACCTTGAATATTCAGTTGACTATTTTTATTAATATTTTCATTTTCATACTGTACAGTGTATTTTTCATTGTTATGCTTAGGATGGTACAACCTTACTACACTGGTTTAGTGGCAGTTTAAAAAAAAAACATAGGTTTTGTTTTTTATGAATTTCATATTTTCGAAATTTTGTGTTGCGTGTATCAATTATATCTATAGACATGCATAAGTAGTTACTGGAGAGCCAACATAGAAACGTGCATTACATGCTAATGTGCGTGAGGGACATTCTGATTCAAACAATAGTAATAGGGCTACTACTCGACCACAACAGCTTGTCCTGTGGGAGGAAGCGTGAGGGACATTCTGATTCAAACGATAGTAATAGGGCTACTACTCGACCACAACAGCTTGTCCTGTGGGAGGAACGCTTTAATGTACACTAATCTAAAGTACTAACTGCAGTACATGTCCTTTCCCTGTGATGTGTCTTCTTCCCCTCACTGTAGGACAAGTTGTCGTGGTCGAGAGTAGTTAGCACAGGGTTTACAAAACAGAAACAAAATATTGTAATAGTGACATACTGGGTAGTACATTCTCCCAGAGCAAATGTTTGTACTCGGAGTCACAATATCACAGGAATAAATAGTTTGATCTCAAAAGGAAATTACAATGAAACCATTTTCAGAACTTGATCATTGTCTGATTAATCCACAGTTGATTGGACATTTAAGTATATCTAATCTTCCAGTAGATTCATGGAAGTCTCAGAAGACTTTGGCGTGAATTCAAATTTAACACTTGCAGAACCCACTATAGGCTGTTCACTGTAAACGGAGCACTCATCCAAACTTGTAATAAATGAAAATTGTATTTTAATAGACCCAGTGATATTACGTTTTGTCAGTAGTGGAATGTTTACACTGATCCTTTGTTACATGAAAGATTTCAAATAAAAACAATTGTTAAGATAAGTAGGCCTAAATAATGGCCGAAAGAATAATATATGCAGTACTCACTTTATCCTGAACAACAGGAGGTGTTTGTTATTGTTGCTGAAGAAGTAAGGATAGTTAGCAAGGAATTTCTGCAAACACTGTGCTAGTGCTGTGTGCACTAAACATTGCAAGTAATGTCCCGAATGTGATAACAATGAAAGTGTATTAAAACCTCAAATAACATTTTGACTTGTGTAGCGGTTTTAGAGGTACGTATTTAAATTTTCCACTGTAAATCTGTTAAATGAACTTTTTTTTTTGAGTTGTTTTGCAGACCTACTTTATCATGCCAATCTTGCAATTTGAAATGCATTAAAGCCACAGTGTGCGGAAGAATCCTTCATTCATGACCAACTCTAACAGGAATTTACTGAGGGGATAAATATTGAGTGGCATTCAGCATTATAAAAAATTTCCCAAATGTTTTTGATTTTATGATTGACTAACTTGGGTATCTATGTATTCATTTGTAGATTTTGTGATAATCAGTAAAATGGTATTCTCAATGAAGTTGAGTACGTATTAAAAGGTGTCCGTGGCAAATTCAGTCCATACTGGTGGAACTGTGTTGAATTAAATTAAAGGATAACAAATATGTTGGAACCATATACTTGCAAACCTTGTGATTTTTATAAGTTGTAGAAAATGTTTTTCCTGTCTTGTCTGTCCCTGTTATGTACACTACTAAATGCAATCAACTCTCAATCACGTTCACATGCTGAAAGCGACACTGCATCAGATGATAATAAATAATTGTGGGTAGTTGAAAATTGAGAATAAATCACACTATTAATTAATACTGTGGAAGTTGTACATTTTATATAGCAAAATTTCTGTGTTGCTTAAATCAAGGGTCATGAATATGGTAAACTTTAAAAAAAATTTACAAAACAGAGGTTCTTAGAAAATTGGACCGTGTAATTTAAAAAAAGAAGCTGCTTTATTGAAAAAATTTTTTTACAAAGTTTATTGCTTCAGGGTGCTGCCTATCTGAAAGTCGTGACATGAGAAAGGATGCGGACTTACAAGTTTAATTATATTAGGCACTGCTTAGTAATTTTCAAAGTTATCACTTCTGACAAACCATTTTTTTCATTGAGAAAAGGATAATGTCGCTACAGGAATAAAAAGGTAAGAAAACAACTATGAGGTGTTTTTATCTGTTTAAAAAAAATCATATTTGTTCATAGTTTTCAGGATATTTAAAATAACTCTCTAAAATATCCTATAGGATGTAGCAATACAGCAGTTACAAACTTTCAAGAGACATGATAGAGTACACCCACCCAGATGATGGGAAATCACGTGGTAGTGAATGGTCTGCAACACTTTCTTGGCGTGGTAATGACGACACAAAACACAAAGAAAGGACATGGAAAAATGAGAGAGAATTTTTATTACTCCTAAATTAGCAAAAATGCTGAGATGCCTTTGGCTGGTTAGATGGCGCTACGTAAACAGAAGCATCAGATGACTGTGCATATGCACAGTTGTTGCTGATGCACTCGTTATGAAGCGTCATTCCGCCTGCTGACAGAAAGGTGGTAGGATGGAACGTTACACAAATGCTGAGCTCGCTGATATGCATCTGGCGTACTGGGCCGCTGATTGCAATGGATGAGGCGCACAGCTGTTGTACATCCAGCATTACCCCAGGAGGAAAACTCATAGTCACGCCTTCTTTGCACGCTTGCACCAGAGATTGTCTGACAGCGGATCCGTCATCGTGGACACACAGGAACGTGAGCAAAGAGTAAGAATGCCGAACGAGAAGACTGCTGGATCTCGTACAGAACAATCCTAGTACCAGTATGCGGGCTATCGCTAGTCATGTCTGGATTTCCCATGTACTAATCTGGCAGATCCTACATAATAAATGACGTGCACCCCTATCACTTCCAGCAGGTTACTGGACGAAGGTAATTTTGCTCACTCCATGATTGGACTTTGCACGTTGGTGTTTAGGGATGCACACAGGAGATACACAGGAGATCCCCGTTTCCCAGACACTGTTTTGTTCACCAATGAAGTGACCATGCGAGAGGAAATGTTCAGTCCACTTGATACCTGTGTGTGGTTGGAGGAGAACCCCTGCAGCCCAGGAATGGTTTTCAGTAAATGTTTGGTCCGGCATCATTGGAGACCATCTCGTCGGGTCGTACTTGTTGCCCCACCGCCTGACAGGTGCAAACTATCTGCTCTTCCTTCAGCAAGTATTGCTGCAGCTGTTGGACGACACACACTATTCCACTGCCATACGACCTTCCGTGTTGTCAATATTGAATCTGGCGGAGTGGTCGGGGGTGCATTGGCCCGCTCAGTCTCTAGACCTCACTTGTCTTGACTACTTCTTCTGGGGGTACATCAAGGCACAGGTATACTGTACGAAACTCCCATTAACAGTGCTGAGGACCTTGTTGCACACATAGTGACAGATGCTGGGGAAGTCCGGGACACACCTCAGTATTTTCGCTGACGTTTGGTATTCAATGGGCCGGAGATGTGAGGCCTGCGTCATGGCCCGGGGTCATAATTTCGAACACCCACTTTGATAGACGATCAATCTCTATTTATGTTCTTTTTTCTTAGTTTTTTGCTGTATTATAATAAACATGTTTTCTCCTCTTGTTCGTGTCCTTTCTTTCTTATGTTTTGTGTCGTCACTAACGCGCCAGGAAAGCATTTACGACAATGCATTAATACGTGATTTCCCATTGTTTGGGTGTACTCCATATCTCCTGAAAGTTTGTAGCTACTGTACTGATGCACCCTGGCCTGTCTATCAATGTGGGCCTCGTAGAGATGAACAAAGTTATTGGTGGCATATGTGTGTTCGACAGGTACAGAGCCACATTGAATATAATTAAACATGTAAATCCCTATCCTTGCTTGTGCCAATACTCCAAGCTAGGCAGTACCCTTAAGGTTCTTAGGTTATTCCACAAAGTTGATAATATCCACACATATAATGTACAGTTTACTATACACGTAGTAGCCTGCAGAGTCAGTTATGACTTGCCGTTTTGGTGATTTCTATCTTTACTCCAAGCAAACACTGGGGCAAGCGATTCAGAATAAAGTGAGTACTCAAAAAAGTCCTGCTAAAGTTCTGTTTTCAGCTAATTTGTACTGTTCCGCTCAGAACTTCTAACAACTGGCTAGCTACGAGAAATGTCCAACCTTTCTGGACTTGTCACTTTATGTTTACGTGTGTAAGTTATGAAGTCTGCAAGAATCTATACAGTTTGATTTAAAAAGTTTATTACATTTGTAAAATACAATTGTCAATTTAATTGCTTTCGTTTCATTATGGTTGTATTTAAATAGGGAAATACACATAACTATATTGCGTAATTCTCAGCCAACCACACAAGCAATTATAAGGCAAGTAGAGTTAATGGTGAATATGCAGTAACGGGTAGTGATATTTTTCAAATGTTAAATTTTTAGTGTTCACTTTATTCTGAGTGATATTTACATGTCTTTGTGTGTTGTCTACACTTCAATCTCTTAATGTATAGTCGGGTTAGTTACATTTACAAAGTAAGGCAGTTCAATATTTTTGTGAGTAGAAGTGGTCTTACATTGTGGGTTAAAGCTCAGAAAAGTGTATGCCTACAAAACTTATAAGCATAGGCCTATTTGTAATATTAACCACTAGGCTAATTAAGAATACGTAAGTTGTAGAAGTGTGTTCATTGTAGTTTGCCGTACTAAGTCTATATTGCAGTATATAAACTTGTATTATAATGTGGAAGTTTTAACTTGGTTTATTACAATGATGTGGTTCTGTGGGACTACTATAAATGTGAAACTGGTAAAGTACTAATTTCTCCATTATTAGGTGTTTCATACTTTGCAGACAAATATTGATTGTTGAACAAGAAGCTGTGTATTGTGTTGTAGATGCTATGGAAGAGGATTGCGTAGACTTCCAAGGTCAAGTGGTAGCACATGGCCTGCTGTATGTGCCAGGTCCCAGCGTATGTTCATTGTGTGTGTGTTACCATAGCGAGCCCATGTGGTGTCAAGCAATCTACTGCGACCCTCCCTATGTGAGACAATAGCATCTTTGTATCTTCCCTTTATACTCTGCTTCTCTGCTCACGCTCGCACACATTCACGTTTCAGACCCTGTGCAACCTTCTCTTGTGGTCCTTGGCAAGTGGTATGTGCTGCTGGATTTGATGTAACTGGGCACTCTGCATTCAGCATGCTACGAACCATACAATATGCACTTTCTTCCAGACTGAAAATATGACTCTGAAGTCAGTTTGCCAAGTTTGATCAGCTGCACATATTTAATTAAAAATTTTGTTTTTCTCACATTTGGATACATGTTTTAAGTGTGAAAATTAAAATGGTTTAGGGCTTTTTCATCTAAAAATTTTAGTTTTATTGCTTTTTGAATACAAATTGTGTGACCAATGAAATTTAGATGTGTGCATTTGCTGTTATGTTTTTCACAGATTCTTTGCTTATTTTATAGGCGGTCATTAATTAATGTGTTTTGCTTTCTTTGAAGTGAATTATGTACAAGCTAGCCCAATAAGGGTGTATGAAATATAGGCTGGGCAACATGGCGTGAGTATTATGATAAACTTAGAGCATGGTGTACTGGCTGATTGCAAGTTCTTCTTGGATATGGCTGCAACACTTACTAAGATATTTTAATATACATATATTGTGAATCACATATTGCTTGATGCTTCCTCTTTTTAAATTTGTATGATTCTCTCAGTTATGCTGAGGTTTTTAATGCATGTTGTTACAGAAGTTTTAAATGACGAATGGCTCTTTACAGACCCTTATTATATTTCCTTGCTTATTGTGATGTTAAACACATTTCCATATTTGTTTTCCTACCTATATTGTATATGCCTGTATGAACCTCTGCACATACATTCATCCACCCAACGAAACATTTCAGAAATCTGGCCTTCTGTTTATTACCAGTCTGCTTTTCCATAAATTAGTTACATGGTCACATATTACCCCCCATCATCTCCAATACTGTATTTAAATTTGGTTTGCAATTTTCTGTATTCTGCAATATTTGTGACTAAAAAATTACTTAGTAGTTGATGATTTGTCAGTTTCGTATAGAAAATAAAATTTATTATGAGATCATTTCTGTGCCACAATAAAATATTCTGTAAAATATCACCATTTAAAAATTAAATAGGCCTAATTAAGTGCAAAGACTGACTGTTTGAAATATAATCTAGGCATGTCTCGATGATAATAACTTGTTGCCTAACTGAAATATGCTAACATTCACATAACAGTGGTGTTATTGTAGCTTAGATATTATATTTAGCTGGTTTCAAGAAACAAATATGGTAGTGCATTGATTTAATGTTTGCAGATAAATTTAATACCAGTGGTTAATAAATGAAATTCCATTGAAACAATCATACAGTGAGTGTCTATTAGCTCACATGTTTAGATGCATTCTGAAACAGTTCGATACATATATTTGCCCTCAGCTGGCTCTCAAGACTGTCTCTTGTATCATGTGGTTTGCTAAACAGTAATGTACTTACTCATTGCTGGGGTAGTCCTTTTGTGGTTTTAACACTGTACACCTATTACCAAGTCAGAACTTACAATTTCATTCCATAATTTAGTAACACTAAAAGGGATATCTGTGATTAACAGCACAGGGCACCGTTTCACTCACCGGCCAATGATGAGCCCTCTGTCATCATAGAAATTAGCTGTTCAATCCACCACTGGCTCTGTTGCATATCTGGGCCCTACCTATACTTTGTCTGCGCACCACACAGGTGTAATATTTATTTTTTGCAAGTCTGAACTGTAAGTTACCGACAGACAAATTCTTAGTAAAAAATGTTAAATAGGTGGGGAGTTAATTGATGATACATAAGCAAAGGTGATGGTTTAGTGTGGAAAAAGTTGAATGTTTGTTAGGCTTGAAGCCTTCAAATTACTGTTTACAGAACTGAAGTTTTCGTTAGGTTACAGTTAATGTAAGAAGCTATTTACTTTTTCACTGAGTGAATGATTACTCTGCTGTTCAAATACAAAGCTGTTTGGTTTGTCAGTATGAACAGTTAAAGGCATGACTTGGAAGGAGGAAGTGATGCATCTGAATCACGTGAAGGGTGCAGGTTGTCCCTTGTGTAATGTGTAACATGGACTCAAACAGGTTTCTCGGAACGAGGGATCCTAGGGTGGAAGGGAGGAGGGAGAGGGACCAGGCATAGGTTGACGGCTGGGTGTCGCATTGTCCTCAGCCAACTGGTTGGAGATTCACTTCTCTCTTGCTAAACACATAAAGCTGGAGGAAGAGGAGTTTCAATAAACCATTTTTTCTCATTTCTCAGTTATTAACAAAATTTAAAAAAAAATCATATAGGCCTACATAGAAATTGCTGCTCTATTTTTTCCACAAAGGGAAGTTAGATTGCGAATGTGTTGAACATTTCTTGAATACTTTCTACTAGTTCAGGTATAGATACGTGACAATTTTCTTGTAGATCAATGGCATATACTGTTTAGTCTGAAACAACGTGCGCAGAATATCTGCGTGCATCTTTCTCTCAATGTGCCGGACGCATGGTCATGGCAAACCTTGCAGTAGCTTATTGTGCGTTGTCATAGTTAGATGGAAAAGCATTTGAGAGTGACTTTTGACTGACAGTGAGAAACAAAAAAATTATTATAAAAAACATAGTGTGTCAGTGTCGAAAATATTTTAAAAAGTCTCGTACGCGATCTGCTAAACCATTACGTCTTTGTATTTTTCTGAACGGCGTTATTTTATTTGGTGCTTTGATTATTATTAAAAATTTTTAAAATATTAACCTAGAGAAGAATGATTTAACTTCAGAGTTCTTTAAGGTCATGGATGCCTAGCTTTATGATTTTTGCGATGAGGGTGTGTGACCAACTGAAGTGTTTTGTTGGATACACACATTTGCTAACGATTTTTGATGAATCGCAGAAAATCCCCCAGTTACATAAAAGTAAGGACGATGCACAAGAAAATGAGCAAAAATATGAAACGCACAAACAATGCTTGAAATGGTTGGCGTCGATAAACGCACAAGTAATTCCAAAATATAAATTCTCTTCAGTAAGCTACAAAAAGAACTTTATTAGTTTTCATTTTTTATTGAATTTATTCCTATTTAGATAATATTTGTATGTTTGTTTGACTAATCATTTCTAACTTCGTTGATTGTTTCTTGGTTTCTAGCCTAATTTCCTCTACGAAAAATAGGCTTACGAGATCCTGCGTCTGTATATTTCTGTCTCCCTCTAATAACTTTTGACCGTAGATCGATTTTCATAAAACAGGGTAGTAATCTGACTTGACATTTGTGTTTCCTTATGCTATGTTCATATCGTCAAAATGACGACCTTGTGAACATTTTTCAATCTCTCTACATATTTTAAGAAACCCTATTTTTGACTTTCATCAAAATCGTCACACACAAAGAACCTAGTAAAACAACTTGGACTTGTATTTATTTTGTTAATGACGTATACATAATTTCAAAATGGCCTCTTTTTTATATGCTTTCCATAATTTGACATATATGAGGAATAATGTATCTCAAGTTCGCCAAACTCAATACACATCTGCAACATGCGAAGCTGACTGGACGCAGGCTACGTCATATATCAATTACACTAGTTTTCTTAGGAACAATTGTTCAGAACTTCATACTGGGTACATATGTCGACCATATGAACACCTGATTACATGAGCTATATATGGAACCATTTTTCAGAGTTTTTTCTAACTCTGTACTCATATAGTACTTAATAAGTTAACTTGACATAATTATATTTATTCAATTTGCGTCACGTTCTTACTATAGAATTGGTGCCAACTAAAAAAAATTATCACGCGCAGTAGTGGCGGATTTAAAAACTTATTTTTTTTTTGGGGGGGGGGGCCCTTACGTGACTTTATGGAATGTAAAAAATACCAGCCATCTCAAAAGTATTGTTTATTGTTACAGAATATTAAAAATAGCACGCATACAAGTAGAACTCATTAATTGTACTTGCAGCATCAAAGAACAAAACACTAGTTCCCTTGAGGCGACTGGACATATTTTGGCTATATAATGTTGAACACAATTGTGGTGGAGGGGGGGGGCCTTCAGCCCGGTAGTCCCCCATCCCCACCATTAAATCCGCCACTGACACGAAGTATATGAATAGCCACTTTTCAGAATTTTATCAAACTCTGTACACATATAAATCTCAATAAAGTGGCATGTCTTTTCTGTACTTTGTTTATGCTGTGGTAATAGTCACACATTGGCGGAATTAGAAAATTTCCTTCTTTATCACATGGGATATATATATGTAGGATAAATCAGAATTTCATCTAACTCAGTACTGTACTCACGTAGTACTCAATAAAACTACTTCAGTTTTATGTATTTTGGTCATATCATTTTTTTTTTTTTTTTTTTTTTTTTTTTTTTTTTTTTTTTTTTTTTTTTTTTTTTTTTTTTTTTTTTTTTTTTTTTTTGCCGTTAGATTTTTATGTGATATATCCCAAAGCTATTTCACAAATTTTCTTCAGACTCAGTATAGCCTACATTGCGTAATATGAAATATATATTTAATTTATTAATGTTGTTGGTTTCAGTAGTGAATAATACATAACTGCCCATTAC
Organism: Medauroidea extradentata; assembly: GCA_003012365.1. NCBI lineage: Eukaryota > Metazoa > Arthropoda > Insecta > Phasmatodea > Phasmatidae > Medauroidea > Medauroidea extradentata. Next base: position 19,359 of record PNEQ01096377.1, read on the forward strand.
GAATATTTCATGACTTGAATACGTAATTGTTAATATATGTACCGTACGCCAGGGTTAGTTTGTGACAGCAGGGACGACTTAATGAACCTCACAATTATTTATTTCAGGTTAATTGAGTAAGAAATAATTTTCTCTATGTGAGTATTATAACGCTCTGGGTCGACTCTAAAGAAAGTCATAAAAAAGAAGTCTAGCAGACAGACAACTCCTCGTTAACTTATTTATCAGAAAGAAAGTCAAACAATACCAAAAAGGCCTAGAAAATATCCGGCTAAATCTAATGCTGACAGTGGGTCTCCAGCGGAACAAGTTATTGAAACCAAAGAACTTCACATTTCAGCAGGAGAACTGTTGTAGAAGTGTGAAGATTACATAACATTGTTGCAGATTACATTAGCTGAAAGAGAGAACATTGTGTAATAAACAATACCACAAACTGATTGCGGTCTACGACATGAAAAATGTGTCAGGCTGACCGCAAGTAATTTTGGTCTTTTTTTGCCTGAGGAAAGATTTCTTGCCATGTACAAATATTGTTAAATGTTTGGTTTACTAGCCCACACATTCAACACCGGCAATTAAAAATTAATGAACGATGATTTCAGGAAGAGATGGGATTGACAATAAAAATTTGGACTATGTATATAGGATTTAAGTATATTTATTTATATATGTGGATTTCTGGGTGCAATCCCTAATGACCTTGTTTGCGAAGAGAATGCTGTCATTGAAGTAAAAATGTGCTCTCTTTCTGCGACACATTACGGCCATCAAGAAACAACTGCAACAAACAAAGAAAATGTTCTTCATGCAAATTGTTGAAGAAGGAACATTGCGTGTGAAACGGTGCTATCCGTATTACTATCAGGTCCAATGGACTTTGAACATAATAGAACGCAATTTCTGCTGTTTCGCCGTTACGTCCGATGCAGAACAGAATTGATGCAGCGAAAAAACAAAATATGGCCAAGACTTTCTCAGTTTTGTCGGTTTTATTTACTACCGGAAATTGGGGCACTAAATGTGATCAGAAGGAAGGCCATTAAAGAGCCAGAGAAGCCCAAAAACAATAAGACGAACGACAGAAGTCCAAAAGTTGCAATGTCAAACGTAATCTAAAAGTGGCTTCGTTGTCCTGAAGATATAAGTTCTAGTGTAGGTGTGTTTTTCATTTTTTTACAGTCATAAAATGACCATTCATCTGAAAACCATAAGTAAGACTGCGCTGTTCTTTTTTCACAGTCATTTAATTTTAGTCCCCAAAAATGTGTGTCAGTAGTATGACCTTCGGGAAAACGATAATTTGAACAAACATGCTGGCTTAACAATGGGCTCAATCTTAAATAATAATTGTGTAGTGTAAACTGTGAGACAAATAAAATTGTTGTTGACTAATATTGAGTGTGTGTTGGTGTGTGTGTATGTATATATATTATATATTGTATATATATATTATATATATTGTGTGTATATATATATATATGTGTGTGTATGTGTGTGTGTGTGTGTGTATATATATATATATATATATATACTGTTAAAAAAGTGTGTGTTCTTGAACAAGTTTTTGTACTCTGTAAATGCAGAAATATATTGTTTTGTTGTATGTGTACTGAAGTATATATTATACTGCTTTGAAAATTGCACACACTTTTCGGTAATATGAAAATTTAGGTGTTTACTGCATTATGATGTCTAACAAAAAGCCTTAGTTGTCCATTTTTGTATCTTTGTGTACTGTCATAAGCAGTATGAAGTCAGCCCGCGCTCGTCCTAGCAACCTCGTCTTCCCACTGCGTCGCGCCATCTAGTTTACTATGATAGCCTGCAAATATTGTACGCTTCGTGTGTATTATAAGATGTAATTTCATACTACAGAAAATAAATCAAAATTATATAGACTCGTAACAGACATAAATGTAAATGAGACGTGTGCTCTATGAGCTGCGCTCTTTCCAGCTTACTCCTTATGACATGAGTCATCCAATTCATAAATTTTTAGCAATGTAAACATTGATGAATACTGAATATGGTATTACAGAGTACTGATGTCTTGTGTAGAATGTTTTTGTATTTGTGAACTACGAGACCTATGGTACTGTAAATGTACTAATGTATGTGTATTCCATTTTAATATACACATTATTCAAAATTGTTATTTTACTGTGTATGGTATTGTAGAGTTGCATATAGAAAGTGAAAGCATTAAATACTACATTGACAATACTATCAGACGGCTGGAATGGTGATTTCGCTCCTTGGCAGTGTATGAGATATGAATAGTTCCATTTCTAGTAACATTCTTGAATTTAATTTTAAACGTAGTTGAAGAACATGAAACTAAAATTAATTGTAAACTTAGAGTATTTGAACGTGTTCAGATGTTCATTACTCAATAACGCCTTGAAAAGATTTGGATGAAACTGGGTGAATATATATTTGACGTCCTGGAGTAAAACGTAGGCTACATTTTTATCCTATAAAATAATTCGTATTTGCTTTGGAAAATATCCGTAAAATTACCCGTAGGTTCTAATAAGCTAATTTACCATTATTTGTTAGTAAAATAAACAACAGTGTCGCCGTGAAAATCCTAATAATTGAGAAGTGCAGTAATTTAATGACAATAATAATGGACAAATGTTACTCGATAATTTTCATCATTTAGTTGTTCGCTGTGTGTGTATAAATGGATGAATGTGTGTACAAGAAACGCAGGTGGATACCAGTGCAGGATATTTTTATCAATTATTGACTATATTAGTGCTAAATGAAAGCTACAAGTACTTTATCAGAAGTCATCGCGAGGAAGCGTGACAAAGTAAACAACCATGTGACGTTAGTGTGAACTTGTCTGTTACTGTGCAGTGTGCAGGTCATTTCTCCCGGGTTAGCTAAATGAGCAGACATACTATTATTACTAGTATTAGTCACGGTAGGCTCCCCCACTGGCAGGTAAGGAAGCAGTCAGCACTCGACCCCCTCAACCCGCTCTCTCCCAGCTGCCTCCAAAGACAGAGTTACACGCTGTGAGAAATATCAATCTTTTTAGGACGTTGATTACAAGAACTGATTTAATTCCTTTGTTTGAAGAGATAAAGTACAGCACCACTGACTTTTTTAAGCAGCTCGTCCTGGCCAATCTGGTTTTGGAGTCATTTAAGTGATATAATGTATACCCTGAATTCTGTGACAGTATCAATATTTTAATTAATGATATTAACATATTTAAATACATTAATAAATAATACAGTCCTATAACTTTATTACATTAATCAAAATCTGTAAAATGATTTTTGTTTGAAAACTTTACTACAAAAAATTGTGGGAGTAAAATCACTTTTTATTTAACATGTAAATCCCTGTACTTGTGAGAGAGGCGATCTTGTGTCAAGCCCGGCCTTAAGGCATGTTTGTAATTTCATCACTCAATCATTAGAATAGAAGAGTAATGTAGTAAATTTGCTCAAAACATGTAATTATCTACAATCCCTGTACATGAGCAAATAATAAACATGTAAAGTACACATAAACAGTGTACTTATAAAAATTATCAGCAAAGAGTTAAAGCTTTTTTTTACCAATTCTTTCTCCATCTTCCAAGGTTTTTCAATCATTAGGGAACTCTTGCCTTCCAAGACCAAGGGTTGTCGCCTGTTCAAATGTGCAAGGCAGTTTGTTACCTGTTTTCCCTACCTGTGTGTAAGGAAGGGAAGCTCCTGTCCTCTGTCTGTGTGATTCTCAGTTTAGTTTGGCTGACCTTACTTGTTTCATCTGCTCCAAGAGGCCGTGGGACGAGTCGTTATAGCATTGACTGCGGGGAAATTAATTTTTTTTTAATTTTAGGGGTAGGGGCTGAATGCTGTAGGCTTCCCCCTTCACTACACCACTAGCACATGCAGTGGCAGTATTGCGGAACTGAATACCTTAGGGGCGTTCTCGTGGCGAAAGTATATAATTTTATATTTGCACGTCATTGTGATCTCGTTACAGATGTTACTTGTGACTACATTTTATACTTTTATACTTAGAAAACATGTGTAGTTTGAATTGTTGGTACACTCTTTGCTGCTGTGCATATCACCTGCACCAAGAGTCGTGCATATCAGCGCCAACTGGTTGCAGAATACTTTCACACAACATACTTTCCAGTCAACTCATAAGAACTTGTCAGTAGGTGTTTTTTAACAGTTTTAAATAAAAAATTACAAGGTTTATATTTTAGAAACTTTTTGTTTACTACATACAGTATAAGCTGCCCTGCAACAAATTTTTGTAATGTTAGACATTACTTCTAAATGTTATTTTTTTCAGTATAAAGTTACTTACAGGATTAACCGGGTTTAATCCCTGCCTTCAGCCATAGTGGCATCCGTTTTCCACGGTTTACTTTAATCATTCTAGGGAATGCTGGGATGGTTCTTCTTCAAAGGCCATAACCACTTCATCTCCCAGTTCCTGTTGTGTCGAGTTGTGTGTCACCGTCTGTAATGACATTGCTGCTGACCAGACATAAATCCCACTTATGTTACCTGACCTGCCATAGTAAGATATTTCGTAGCAAATTTTTAGTCCATGTGCAGGGAATATATATATTTTTTTGAATTTTTAAATGTAAGAATACAAAAAATTTTTTTATTCGTACAATTTAAAAAAAAATTGCAACGTGAGTAACATTAGAGTTTACATCAATTATGTTTACCTCCTTGCATTCACTCACTGTCATTTATCTGATATCTTTATGCGAGTCAGTTTTTATAATGATCAATTCCAAAGATCAGAAATGTTGTGATCTTGATGTGTCACATACAAATTATACTGCATGTACTCCAGGGAGCTGAGGAGAAGGCAATGCAGACAAGTGTGTGGTGGTTGGAGCCACATAGCCCTTTGCTTGTTGCCACCGCCAGCCACATTCCCGAGCCTTACCTTCTCCTCAGCTCCAGACAATAGTTATTTATTGGGCCTTAATCTCAATCTTAATTGAAGTATGCAAGTTGAACAGTAGTAGATATCATACAGTACACATTAAGGATTTTTTGCTGCTGCCATGTGTCTTCAATATACTTAAATCACAGTTTATTTTTCCTCTTTTAGCATGAAAGAAATTGGAAAAAAAAAAAATCCTTGCTTGAAAAATACTGTATGTATGGCTTAAGGAATGGTATGTTAAAGTATGTACTTAAATTATTAGTTGCTTGTTTTGCATATTTAGATAAACATTTTAAAATGGTAATTCTTTAATATAAAACTTTTACATATTTTATTAATTAAATTTTTGCATGTGTTTGGCAAGTTATAATTATGCATGCAATAATTTTATTAAAAAACAGTGTATTTGTGGTAATGTTAATAATGTATTAGCATATTAGTTTTTATAAATATAACTGTGTAGATTTAAAAAGTTGAAAAAATAATAAGTTTGAATAAATGTGAGTAAATGATGAAATTTTTCAGAGATCCTATATTTATTCACATTTTATTTACTTGTCGTTTTGTTGGAGAAGGACATCATATTAGCCTGCGTTCATTCTTTGGTACTTTAATCCCTTCAACACAATTATTTGTGTAAGATGCTGTCACTAGTATAATTCAGTAATCTCTCTAGTTTCACTTGTAGGTAGTAGTAGTTGTTCAGTTCAGATCACTTTCTGTTAAATATTTTAAATGTAATTTGCATCTTTTTGAGTGTGTTACCACACACTGTTACGTACTTAATTCAGTTTTAACCATACCCGAGATTTTTATGATATTTGGTCAAGGTTTTATCAGTATCTATACATTGGAGATCATGTAAGATTTATTAACTATCTTAATAAATTTTCATTCTTAAAGGTCTTATATATTTTTATATGTTGTAATCCTTTGTGTCGATGGACTTATTTTATTTGTTGACAACACATCTGGCTTCCTAATAGCTATTTTTTGATGACTGGTAATGAGATTTCTCTTCCAAGTGTCCACCAACAATCGTTTGATAAGAAGAAATGTATAGATGCTAATGAAAATCACGACACCAGCAGATAGCCATGTGCCAAAACTTTGTCCTATTTCTGTAACAGACTTAAGTCGGTGCATGCTGTGTTCATCTTCCCCGTGTCCATAGTCATAGCTCAGTATATACAGGATTAGTCCGGTTGATGTGTGCTAATATTGGGCAATAACAGTTTATTTAAAAATAAGTCGAAAATGTGTTCTAAATTTTTCCGCAAAAAATTCTATTAACTGATCCTGAAAATCAACCGAAAATTGTTGCCTTTAATAAGACATGGAATACCACTTTATATTAAGCAAGCACTCTGACACAAGTAATTTTGTATTTTATTTAAAAAATTTAAATTTTTAAGTCAATTTTCAGAGTAGCTTTGCTTTTATTGTACTCAATTTATGGGCAAAATGAAATAATTTTCAACTTACCATGTTTTTTCATGCGCTATCACGCAAACCTAACACACACTGTCTTAACTCAGCCCATACAACTCCTCCAGTAAGTGCTGTGTTCCCTAACAAGTACGTCATGAAGCAAGGAAGAGGTCTAAGTGGGCGGCCGCAAGAAGTATTGCCAACTACATAGTGGTAACTTTCACTTTAATCTGTCATCCCCTTGCTTCACGTCACCAGGTAGACAGGTGCGCTGGATCAGAGGATGGACAACTGAGTGTGTGATAGTTCACTGTGAGCACTGACTTGTCAATATTGTTCTGTCCCTGACTGTAAACTGGGAGGAATTACCACTTTGTACTCCCACAAGGGTACACATATAGTATTTAATATTGTTTAGGGTCACATGGTGGATGTATGGAAGGTTTACATTCAATTTGTTAGAATAGATTTAAGGATTGAAGCAATGTATGAGAACAGGGAAGAAACTAAACTTGATTGCTACTCCTCTCCATCGGCAGAACACTACACTAGCCACAGGAAAACTCAAGAGTGGACAAATGTATAACTCAAGGCAGTTTCAATACCAACATTACTCAAAATCATGCATCAATATGAATTATTGATTCTTTACGCATTTGAGATACAAAGTTTATCTTACTCAACAACTCGCAAATTTCTGATTTCAGTTTTGCTCTTGAAAGACTTGTCACAGATTTAGTTCATAATTAAACAGGCTGTAGTTGCTGGTGTTTTGTTAGGCTGATGTACGGGCACACATTCACAGATAAAAGTTAAAATACTTTCAGTTTGAGAAAAAATTACCAACTCTTCTTTTAGTTGAGGTAGGTATTAAAAATACATTTGCTGATAGTCATGGTTAGTAGCTGTTAGTAGTTGATGAAAATTTTGTATAGGAGTAAAAATGTAAGGATTTGTCAATAGTTGTTTTTACGTATGCAGAGTGTTCCTGAATAAAGTTTACAGCCCTCTGTCACAGTGTAGAGAATGCTGAGACGAGTAAAATGATATAGAACACTTATGGTCACAGAGGCTGACAAATGACCGAAAAGTGACACACAAGATTGTGATCTGTGCCGAGGCACGCAGTCTGTTCTGACGTAGCAACAACGCACACTTTGCGAAGTCTACCAGCGCTTCAAGTAGACAGGTTTGACAGTTCAATGGGGCCATGGATTTGAATCAGTTGTTTGCTCCCACCTAGTGTCAGGTTCAATTTCTGGTTCATTATGTAGGACGATGCTACTGATCAGCAAGCTTTCTCGGGAACCAGCAGTTCAAGCCTCCACATCATTCAAGGGCTGCTCCATAATTACGTAACCCATACAAACTGCGTCTCAGTAAAGTAAATAGGTTGAGAATCGGCCACATTTCTCAGTATGTGATATTCTAGTCTTGTAAATTATGTTATGCGTGTAAATCAGAATGACGTAATTATTGTGAAATACAGACAGTATTTTACGTATTATGTAATAAAAGAAAAGACAAATACTGAATTATTAAAGTAATATTAATACATTTCAGTAGTATGCCTTGGGCAACAGTACATTCATAAAAATACTACACAAATTAATGTTATTTACAACAAATGTTCAAAGTTTTCACCATTTACTTGAATGTACAGATTACGTCGTCTTGCAAGTTCATCATGAAGCCGTACGAAAATGGCTGGATATGTTTGTATTTCTTGAGCAACTGCAGTTATTCTACCGATCAAATCCATTTCTGACTCCACGGGTGTACGATAAATGATATCTTTCATGCAACCCCAGAAGAAAAAGTCTTAACATGTTTAAATCTGGTGATCGCAGCGGCCAAACAGCTGGTCCACCACGCCCTATCCACAACTGAGGGTTTTATTCATTTAAATGTTTACGAACTCGCAGACCGTAATGTGCAGGCGCGCCATCATATTGCAACCACATGTTCAATTGGACTTGTAATGGAACATCTTCAAGAAGAACGGGTAACACTTCTTGCAAAAATACATGGTAATTGTTTTGGTTTAAGTTATGCGGCAAGATGTACGACCCAAAATACCCGCCCACACATTGACTTTAAACTTCTCTTGACGACCATGTTCGTAGATAGCATGCAAGTTAGCATTTGCCCAACTAATGTTATTTTTTGTGTTAAAATCACCATCCGCAGTGAATGTTGCTTCGTCGCAGTACATGACTAAAGATGGGAAATTGGGTTCTTGTTGGCATTTTTCAAGGTATCACTGGCAGTATTGGACTCGTGGTTCACAATCTCGTGGGTTCAACTTCTGCACCTTTTGCTTGTGATATGGGTAAAGACCATGCTCGTGCCATACCCGCCAAACAGACATGCACGACACACAGAGTTTAACCACAACACGACGCGTGCTCGTACATGGATTCACTGCAACTCTCGCTAACACTTCCTCTTCAAACCACTGTTGTCGCACAATGCAGTGTCGTCCACCCCCTTCGCGACGCACTTCCTGTAACAAAGTATTAAAGTACTTAATATTACCCACTTTGTACATTATTTAAGTTTTAATTGGGGCTTTGCGTGGTTATTTAAGAAAATTGACATGCATTTCAGCAATTGATAGAAACTGAGAGAGGAATTGGCCATGGCATTCACAAGATACCACCCTATTATTTGCCTGGAATGATCACAGGAAAGTAAGGAAAACCAGGATATCCGGATGAGAAAGTACATTATTACATAATGTTTTCTTACTTTTACCATCCCTGTCTCACGGATGCGATGGTCCACTGTTGCAAATGAAACATGGCTTGGTAGATTGCGATGTGGAAAGTGCTCTGCATAAAGCTGCCTAGCCACGCGTCCATTTGAGTTTGCTGCACCGTAGCAATGATGGCATGTCTGCTAGCAATGGTGGCATGTCTGCCAATTCTTTGAATGTGTAATTCATTTTGTTTAGTTGTACAAGCACGGCAAAGACATTGACAAACTAACGTTGCCAGACGAGTATTGTTTACTACTGCAGCTTGAACTGCTACTGAGCAATACATCCCGGAGCCTGTAGCACACCAGTCCACCTAGACCAGTGCACTAGCTCGACGATCACCCCGCCAAAAAGGCAGGGATAGAAACTGGAACATTTCTCTTCATCTGTAGTTAAGTACTCCAGAATTTACTGGCAGTACTTTTGTAGGTTATGTCACATTTTAGACCAAATTTAGAACTTTATAGAAACTGACAAATTTAGAGAATATAGTCACGAAATAATATAATTCACTATGATCCGAGACTGCTGGTTTATTAGATTTTCAATTTACATCGGCACAAAATATACTGTTTGTCTTAACACAGTGGATTCAGTTCACAGAAAACTACAAGCTGAAACGCAGCGAGACTATATCAGACAATTAAGCGAAACAGTCAGAAAATGTAGCACACTGTGAAATATACACACGCGACGAAGAAGAATGAGTAGCTTTCCTGGCTCTCAGCACCTAACGGCCTAAACGTACGGGGGGAAACGAATTTGGTAGAGTTTAAAGATGTCCGAAATGAAAATTTACAGATTAGAGGCCCTGGTGCTACCCGTACATGTTATATTTTTCACTCCCGAACTTCTCTTCATAAGATTCTTTTGGGCAGCAGCCCCGCGCACGTCCGCTCTGGATCGCGTCATGACTTATTCTACGATGGCGGAGGCAAAACATTCCAGAATTAAGGGTGAAGGGGCGCCGCACGTCGTGCTCTCATTGGCTGGTTCTCTGTGACGTGACCTTCGTCATTCGTTCTATTATCTAGAACCCTCTAGGGCACAGTCAGAAACAACGCATTAAAACAATAAAGGGCGTCAAAACTCCCGAGGAAGAAAGCAGAACATGACAAGAAAAACAAAGCTACTGCCTCCTACCAAAGCCACCTGGCCATAACGACAAACATTACACCCTATCTAGAACATACGAGAAACAAAGAACTGCATCTTTACTTTCCCCGTCTGGAACCGAGACCACTGAAATAAAAGTTACAATTATATTATATTATAAAATTGAGATAACATAAAATATAAATTCTCCAGTAAAATAAAACTCCTTGTCTTGCAATGCTACAAGCCTAACAGCTTTTTTACAGTTTAAGTAAAATAGTGACTGTTAACTCTCTCGTATATGTGAATATTTTTGTGCATGCAAGATATTATTCACAGTTATCAGTGTCAGTTATATAAAATGAAATAAGGAAGCATTTTTAAGTTTTTATTTTATGTAGTATTTTACTTGTATAACTTTGTTGTAGTAAAAATGATGCCATTCGTGTGAACAATAATGGTGATGGCAGTTTTATTTTTGACAGTACTGCAAGCGGTTCCGTGCAGGGACGCACTGCTGTGAGTTTGAGTGCCTGGACGAGCCTACGAGCCCATCAAGTAACTTCATCACAAACAGTTCTGCATTTATGGCACAAAAATTCCACGGCAGTTTCGTGTTTGTAGTTATTGCTCTGATAGCAACAATTGGAAGGGTGCAGTAACATTTCATATACAAGTTTAGAGCAGTACATACTTATTGTAACACAAGTTCATATTTAACAAGATTTGAGAGCTAATACTGTTGGATATATAAACATCTTTAAATAAGTATTTAAAGTATTCAAAGTTCTAGCACTGGTCATATCAATAAGTTTTTCATATTTTGAATATCACCACTTGAAGTAGCTCGTGGCTTTGCTTACTCTTCAAATTACTGAAGAGCTCAATCTGAACTGTCAACTTGACGTTAATGAATGCTGCTTGCTAAATATGACATCCTTGTAGGAAAATCTGCAGTTCTTAAACTTAATCACGTCTTCAATCGTAAACACTTTATGCGTGGTTTTTGTATACAACACACACAGGTTACATTTCTGTTTTTCAGTGCAATAGTAATTGGATAGAATTGATTACAAAGCTTGTATTTATTACATAAAACTTGTATGTTTTGCACTAGGAAAATCCGTCCGCACTCTTATGGTTGTACTGGAAGGCTGTACGTACATCATAACTGTCGTACTTGAGACTTTGTAACAAACATGTAATGATGGATGGATAAATTTCTAAATCTGCAGTGCAAATGCAAGAAATATTGCCATTGTTGTAAAGCATTACCAATTAATGCAATATTTGTAACAAATTCTCTACAGTAGTTAAAAGATTTATGTGAGTAGATTTTTTGATATTTGTTGTCATAAAATTTGTAATGGTTTTTTTCAACTACAGTTCCTGGGAGTTTGATATACCTTCATACATCTTTATTTTCATTAATATATTCAATTATCGTAAGTGAACTTTGAATAATAGACATTCCATACAGTGTTATCAACTTATTAAAAAAGTTTCATATCTATTTGGTATCTGAAGCAGAAAAGTTGGCAGCTTTTTTAATTAATATTTTTAATGAAAATTTTTTAAGCAATCGCGAGTGGTTGGTTGTTCAGATTTATGTGGTACAGTGTTTTAAATTTACTTTTGTTGTAGATGAGGCTTATTTCTATCGATAGGAAAAAATAGAAGCCGGCATAAAAAACATTTTAACATATAATAAAATGGAATGTTTTAAATGTTAGGGCCTACCTTTAATATTTTTAATATATTTCTTTATTTTGCTTATTTAATTATTGAATGATGGTTACATATTTCCTACTAAAATGGTTATTAATAAATGCCTAACTCAACAATTTTTGTGCAAACAGTGGGAAAATATTTATAATCAGCTGTGTTTCCACATCATGGAGTTCCTTGCATTGCTCACATTGTTTCAGTTTGTGTGCAAATTTTACATAGGAGTGAAGAACAAAATCAGAAACAAATGCTTAGTTTACACCATTCCCTTAGATAAAATAACAGTATATTCCAATGAAACTACTTTCTGTAAACTGTTTTAATTTTCCTGTATGAAAACATCATTTCTAAAACAAATTTCATGCAAAAAAACTGGCTCTAAAATTGTGTATATATTCTCCCCAGCATTCATATGTATGTACTCATTTTATGGTACAGCATGTCTGATGCTGTGGCGGCTTGCAATGGATGCATTTTATGCCCTGCTCCACCTACAGTTTATCAATATTACTTTTTTTTATATTGACAATTTTCTTTGTGATCTATTTTTTTCTTCCTGTCTGTCATAACCCTCGAAAGAAAAATGTTTGTTATGTTGTTGTATGGAGGGACGAATGCCTCTGGAACACGCAGGTAACTGCACCATTGACACACTTTTTGCTTCGAGCCTGTAGCGCAGGACTAGGAAGTGAAAACAGGGTAATATAGATGGTTTTTGACAGAAGCTGTGGCTCTAAATTTTATATGGTTCCCTTGGTGTGTAAACGTTGCGACGGCTGTGACCATTCCGTGTCAAGGCAGGACACTTGCCGCAGGGTGGCCTAGGGGGCTGAAGTTTTACTATCCCAGCCAAACAGCAGGAAACAATGCACTCTCGTCACCCAGTAAACTGGGCATGTTGACCACAATTGTACGTGTTCGCATCATAAGTTGTGATTTATCCTTCTGTCAGTGTTTTTTTTAATTACCGTACTAATACATGAATCCTCTAAACTATATCATTTGCACTATTAGAGAACCTGCTTTCAGTGGTGGAAGGATTATCATCCATGTTAATTTACTGCACTGAAGGAAATGTGTATCCACGTGACTTATAAACATTAGGCGAGACTTATAAACACTAGGCGAGTGAATTGCTCATTTTAATTATATCATTGTAGGTAGGTAGTTTTAATCAATGTTGGTGAAGGTTTTCATCGGCATGTGAAATATCGCTAAAGTGCGACACAAACATTCGCGTGTACTATTCAACCACAACAACTAGTCCTGCAGTGAGGGGAAGAAGTGTGGTGCTAGTAGTAGGTATAGACACATCACACGGAGGAGAAATATACTGCGCCTGGTATGAATTCATGGCACATGGTCAGTGGAGACATAGTAGCGAAAACAGAGTCGGCTATATGTGCCATAGTATTGTGGCTGGTACTTTGGTATGCCACACCAGTTGCGCACAGTGGTCGAGGACAACACAGCTGTAGTTCGTTTTTTTCCCGTGGGACTAGTTGTGGTTGAGTAGTAAAACAGTTTCAATTTAAATTTTGTTTCGGCAGCTTTATTACGATTAGGTTGTCTTCAGGCGATGCTAACGATAAAATATGTACTGTCAGTTCACCATTGAGGCATACATACCTATGACGGCAGGGTGAGAAATTTTGGACAAGTTTTCAAAACAGTCTCGTAGAATTTAATTTCGGCTTTGATAAATATAATTTCTCATGGATTATATAAAATTTAAGTATTGAATGTTTGCTGTGGGACAAACACTAACAGGTAATACACGAGCTCTTTAGTTTTAAAAACTGTATTTGCTTTTTGGTCGGACCACTCTGCGCCCACCAAGACAATCCAGGTTCAATCCCCAGCGGGGCTAGTCTTGGACGATTCACATGTGGGAAACATGGCGGATCTTGTCGTTGGCGTTGTGGGTTTTCTTGGGATCTCCTGCAGCCATATATTTGCCATATATTTTATGATCAGGTACAAAAACTGCTTAAATAGCACCATTTTGCACCCAGAAATCCGCATTTTTCTGGAGTAAAACCCCCGGACCACTCGCTTTTGAAGGGGGGGGGGAGAGATCAATGTTCCTTTAACAAATGCTACACAGCTTTACCAACTTCCGTACCAACGAGTCACCACTGTATCAGTCAAACTCAACCACTGATTTATAGTTTTTAAAGCTCTGTACTCAAGCATACAACATCTGTAATCATGTTTTCTAGGCTCCATAATTGTCTGATGTACATTATTTGCAACAGTTTATTTTATTTTTCTGTTGATAATTTTATCTAAAATTATGTTCCATTTGTCATTCGAACATGTGGCACACTTCATGAATGTCATTCTGTCAAGAAGTATATTATAATATTGTTGAAAATAAACTTAAAAGGAAGAGTTATGCTGGCAAACATGCATTTATGTAAATATTTACAACAGTGTGATGAACATTCTTGGTTGTTGTCAAAGACAGTATCAATGTTCACTGTAGTTTGTTAGTTTTTTCACTTGTGTCTGAACAATGAAGTTTGCGTCACATACTCAGAGTACATTCAGAAATTTAAGTAAGCAGTGTAAGGTTAGAAGTTCTGAGAAAGTGTATTCAATTTTAATAAAAGGTTTTCTTTATCACAAACAGTATTCATTTTTCCTTTCAGAACTTATAATTCGAGTGTGGGTATTAAAATAGTATTTTTGTAGATAAAAACATTTGAAGGACTGTTTTTGTTTTGAACTTGAACTTGAAGTTTTTGCATGTAATTACAGTATAGTATTATACTTTTTTCTTAATGTTTGGGTGTTGTTCTACACTTCACAGTTTTACAGAAAGTATTTTATTTTTCTGAAATGAAATGAGTAGGTAAATCAGCCCAACGTACATGTGAGTACTGGGCAGTTTCTCAGTGTTTCTTTGAGGACTATTGGTTATTGTTGTATTAGTAGTCAATATTTCTCTATTTACTTGTGACAAAAGTTTGCGCTAAAATGTCTGCATTTGTTTCACAGCCTCTGTGTAGTATTTAAGGGTCAATTGCACAGTCATATTGAGTGAACTCTAAGGCCTCTCTGAGTGAAATGTGAGAAATTTTCACTGCAGTGACGAAAGATGAGTGAAATCTAAGGAAAAACTGAGAAATTCTTAAGTTGTCCTCAGACCTTCCTTAAGATCTTCTCAAGCTGCAAATTAATCATGGTGGTCGTGAATAGAGGTTAGAATGCCACATGTGGGAGAATAATATTTTAATTTTTAATTTATTGGTAATATTTTAGAGTAGGAACATAACCATCGTGTAAAGGAAATACTGCACAGGTATCTATAACAAAATTTATATTAGTGTACATTTTTACATGAAAGTGTCATTGAGTTTTTTAACTTCACTTTTGTTTTCAAACAAAATGGTTACGATACAATTTTATAAACGAAAGCAATGATGTACTTTTTACCATTTTTAGTTAGCATGTTTTCAACTTTATAGTATGTGAAACATTAAATATTAATTATCAAATTGCAGTCATGTAAATTTTGTGCGTTATAAATGGAAAATAATATACATTTTATCTAAATTTGCGGGTTGATGCATAAAGAGAAATTAGTTTCCTCGCAAATATTGTGGTAACACTTCACCTCAACTGAGATATCTCAATTTCCTGACACTGCAATGCAACAAAAATTCTCGGATGTTACTCAAGTTCTCCTTAGTTTCACCTTTACCTCAAGATTTTCCTCTCTGCACTCTGCAATCGACCCTATGTTTCTTTGGTACCGCAACATTTGACACTGTGTACATGAGCACAACAAATCAACTTTCATATTACATGTTGCATGAGGTTACATCTGAGCAAATGAGTTGTGATTTAATGTAACCATCTTTAATTTCCTTCCAGACTAGAGATGAGCGGTTAAATTAAGCCTTTACTGCTGTCCTGGTGCTGTTACCAAGTGATGTTATTTTTGCAGTTAACAGCTATCACTTTGATTGTCGCTGAAGTAGCAACATGATATTTCAAACTAAATTAATTTTTTTAACTTTATTTACAACTAACAAGAATTTTGCTCATTTTACTGTCATTTTTTTGTGTACCGGTATACATTGACATTTAATAGACAGTAAAAATATTTTTAATAGTTACCAACTGCAGCTATTGCAATTTTATGATTTAAATCTGTGCAGGAAATCATAATTGTAATTGAACATTTTCATATGTAAGTACATGTTTTTATATTTAACTGGGGCTATTTCGGTTCTGTGAAAGTTTATTTTGCTCCACAGTTAAAATTTTTATTTTCATTTTAATGAAGATTTTTTTTCTCAAAGTACTGACTACAGTTTTCTGTAGTGCAGTGTGTACTATATTAATATTAGTCTGATTGTCTGTTTTTTTAATACCATAGCCAAAGTCTGATTGTGTAAAATTGTTTTTTGAATTTCTGTGTACCATAGCCAACAGTGCCTGTGATTGGCAAAATGATGGAATATATTTGTGATATTGTTACCATGTTATACCTATACTGCAAAGAGTTTGTGCAGAAAACTTGTTTGCTAAGTGAATTTCTATAGTGCACCTTCTTGTTTAGTTGGTACATGCAAGCTAGACTCCAGTAGCTGGACAATATTAAGTAGGTACTGTAGGCCTATGACTTTTTTTTTTTTTTTTTTTTTTTTTTTTTTTTTTTTTTTTTTTTTTTTTTTTTTTTTTTTTTTTTTTTTTTTTTTTTTTTTTTTTTTTTTTTTTTTTTTTTTTTTTTTTTTTTTTTTTTTTTTTTTTTTTTTTTTTTTTTTTTTTTTTTTTTTTTTTTTTTTTTTTTTTTTTTTTTTTTTTTTTTTTTTTTTTTTT
>PNEQ01096378.1:0-36026 GCA_003012365.1 Medauroidea extradentata
GAAGTCGTCTTGCTTGCACTGATAGGCACATATTTAACCACCAATAAAAGTTATTTCATACGTAAATGACCGGTTGTTACTATTATGATCACACGAAGTATCTATTCAAGTTTATTTCCAGAGCGATCCGATCAGCTTGCACCTCGTAGTTTCTTTAAAAATCGCCGTTGACGTGAAAAGAAGCACGGATTTGTATACAATTAAATGGCCATTCCGAGCTATCTGGGTACGGAGTGACGTCACAAGATTAGAGTGAGAAAAAGATAAAATGCGCACGGGCACACCATTATATGTACATCGTGGACCACACCGGACAGTCTGACACACATGTAGTTTCACCAGCTACTCGGGACCATTAAATATATATTTACATTTACTATTGTATTATTATACCAGAGCTATCTGGAGGTTGCAGTTTTTTTTAACAACATAGCATGTTGATGTGCTCCGTGCATAAGTGCGGTGTTGTCCTTGATGGGTGCGGTGTAACAGTCGCCCAGATCGCTTCCCTGCCTTATTTCGTCACTTAATAAAAAAGCACCACGCCGTAACGTCTCTTAATTATGTATATATTAATGTGCAGCTCTGTGCATTTCACGCTTGTCTGGCTGGACGAGCTTTAAAAAGTCTCTCGACGCTGGGGAAACGTATGGTCAAAGAAGGATGTAGGAACATCTTTGTTCCGACACAGGTGTGTTATGTAAAGGTAAAAGAACCTCGTGCCTTTTTTACCCCTGCCTTCTTGGTGTGGCGTAGTACAAAGACACTTCCAGTTTCCACTAGGCAGGGAGTTTCTTTACTGGGTTGTAGTTCGTCAGCACGCTGATACAATACCAGCAAGCTGACAACCAGAGAACCACCGCGCATTTAACAGTGCGGCCTCGCCTACCACGCGCTTCAAATGCGCTGCAGCGTGTTCGTAATACAGTTTTATTAAAGAAACTACTACACATATGCCCAATGTGTTTATGCGCGAAAAGAAAATACACTCCAAACGATGAGTGAAGAGTCGTTTCAAAGCATCACGTCGATTAGAAAAATCATTTCGGCGCTCCTCAAAATGGCTAAAAACAGCTTTTTCAACTTTTTATATCTTAAGAACAACTTGCGTGATTCTTTTAAAACTTGTCTAGGAGCATGCAAAGAACTTAGCTCAGAACTTTCCACCAATAAAAATATGGGGTCACCACGGAAAGTGTCAGTCAAGCGAGTGTTCTATGATACCACTGCACGCCGTTTCAGTGTCTTGCGGTAGGGTCGATACCGCGCCATAGGAGCCGGTCAACACCGCCCTTCGCGCCGTGCCTCACTCACACTAACACACGGCCAGTCGGCGGGCGCCTTAAAACCTTACTTTCAATCTACATGTTTGTGAAAGTCAATATGGGGGGAAAAACGTACCCTATATTCAGTTCATTTTAAAATGAGCACTCCCCAACACTTACTATATCCAAATACTGTGTTTTTTTAGCCAAAGATTTTAAATTTTGTTAGTGGTGAAACCCTTACACTGGGTTTTAGTTTCCTTCATGTTATATATATGTGTGTGTGTGTGTGATTGCAAAATGGCTGAAAGAGAAATTTAAGCAGTGCTCACTTTATCGTGAACAGTCTATAGATATTGATGTTAGTCAACTTTATGAGCAAACATTTACCTAGAATACAGTTATTAACCTTGGTTTGTTCCGCCGCAGTTAAACATACGAGATTACGGCTTCAGTTATTGTTCTTTAAAAATACGCTACTCGAGATTTTTTTTTTTTTTTCAGAAAGTTGATAAACTATTGCATCTGTCTCTTCTTTATTATTGGCATAGCGAAATTTTCAGGTCTGAAATTATGTTTGTACTATCAGCATTTTATGTTTGTACTATCAGCATTGAATGTGTTATGGGGCCGCGGTGGTCGAGGTGTCCGATCTCTCGCCTCCCACCAAGGCGATCCTTGTTAGATTACCGGCGGGGTGGGTCTCCGGATTTCCGTGGGTAGGGATCGTGCTTGGCCGATGCCGCTGGTCGGTGGATTTTCTCGGCGATCCATTCATTCCAGCGCTGCTTCATACATGTCACACTCAAGACCTCGAGGTTAAGTATTGATCATCTTCACTTGAATGTGTTATAAATAGGAGCGAGTTAGCTGGGTTTTTTCTCTCGAGAAACCTACGGTTTAAACTGATGCTGTTACCGCTGGATTATTTACCATGTCATCTAAGGGCGCCGCCTATCTACGCGTAAGAGGCTCAAAAGTGACGGAGCAGTAAGGCCGACCTTGAAGCGCGCATCAAATGCCGCGTCGCCTCAGCAAGCAAAGCGCTGAACTAGCGTGCAAGGTTCTCGCCGAACGGTTATTACTATGGGACACTAAGCGATGACCGTATAATTGTATTGGTGGAAAGTCTGCAACTAAGTTCAGGGCAGTTCGCAATCTGAGTTTCACATACATCCGGTTAGTACATTTTGAAGTACGACAGTCTGAAAAGGCCGTTTTTAGCCATGTTGGAGGGCTTAGAAACAGTGTTTTTAATAAGTGTGGCGTCTTAACAATGAGGTTCCGACCTTGTCTGAAGTTTGTTTTCTTTTCGTACGTTGGTAAAATGGGCACACGTGAAATATTTTCGTAGAAAAAAACCTGTTTACGAACACGTTGCAACGCATTTGAAGCGTGGGGTAGGACGTATTTAGCACGTTCCAGGCCTAGAAGTGCGGAAGCGGTAAGGACGACACAGCACAGGTATCACGCCTCACCCTAGCCTCTTTGTGCGAGTCACTGAACTATAGTGCATTCTTCTCGCCAACTCGCCTCTACAAGATAGTCACTGGTGACCCGGTCATTTTGTGTCATAGTAAACATTTAGATGTATTGTACATAGCTATACATTTTAAACGATTTTGGACCAAAATTTTATTTTTTAATATGCCCACAAAACACAATTTTTCGCCGTTTACGGCCGCTAGAAAATTTGCTTTAAGAGTGCGATCTACCATTACATTAATCAACATGTTTTTATTTTTATATTTGTACCTGTAATTTTTTCCCCTTGTTTTGGACACAAAATGTGACCAAATTTTCCTCTGATAAAAATTGTTTATTTCGCATAGTTTTTGCGTAATGGCTCGTTAAAGCCAAAACTTGCACGTTTCCGGTTTAAAGGACGACACTAAAACCAACTCACTAACCAAACTGTAAAAATTCACAGTTAATAACGATGTTGTGGGTTACAAATTCAGCTATGTTTAACCACAAAATATATATTTTTTTGCATAAAAATGTTATTTTAAGTTATAACATTGTTATATAAATAAAGAATTATTATTCTTTGTTTTTATGTACGTAACGCCTGCGACGTCTTAATCCACTGTAGATTTTATTATTTTTTTTAGGTTGGTATGTCAGTTGGTTTTAGTGTAGCCCTCGGAAACATGCAAAATTTGACTTTAACAAGCCATTACGCGAAAACTATGAGTGATAAAAAAAATTCAGAGGGGCCAAATTTAGTCACATTTTGTCTAAGTCAAGAAAAAATATTTCTGGTACAAATGAAAAATAAAAACATACTGATGAAAATTGCGGTAGACTGCGCCCTAAATGAGTGGTGGTGAACCTGAAGTGGGTATGCTCATGTGTATTATACTTTCAATTCTATTCCTGAGCAGATGTCATTCAGGCTCGCTCAGTAGTTTGAGTGTTCTTGTAGCTGTGGAAGCTCTGTACACCGCACAACCTTTCCTGACGAGTCAATTAACCTTGTAAAAACAATGCGGGTTCCGTCCCTACTTTACGTCTTCGTCCAGTGTGGTAATTGTCGTTGGTAATTGCGACAATAATGGTACTGCTAGTGACACGCGACTCCGACATATTTACGTATTTTAATTAACTCACACGCGTATAGCGTGTGTCGTTACAAAACTGCTATTGGGCGTGTGTAGTCTAGTCCTCTGACAAGTGACACACAGCATGTCGCTTTGAAAGAACATTTAAATAATGCTCCACACATTTGTAATAATGTGCTCTGGACTCGGGAAACAGAGCACAATATTGTGTTACAGATAATGAATGTGGACTATGACGTGGCAAATACTGTACTCAATGTGGTTGTTCGTTGAAAATCACTAAACGGTGTCGGCAATACTCGGTTCATCAATAGACAAGAAGTGTATCGACAATATCTGAAAAAAAAAAAAAAAACAGTACAGTACTATGAAATTGAGACTGGTCAGACCACTCACCTCTTACCAAGGATTTTCAGGTTCGATCCCCGGCGAGGTCGGTTCCCGGATTTTTGCTTGTGGGAATCGTTCCGGACGATGCTTCAGGTCGGTGGGTTTTCTCGTGCGTCTCCCGTTTCCCCTAACATTCTCATTCCTTCGCGTCTCCTTTGTACCACGGCCTCATTCAATGTCATCCTAGTCTAAGTTTGCATCCGGGTACGATACCCTGGCCGATGTTGTTACATTCTGTTTGAGATATTCTGTACTGATGTCTTAGAAACAGAATTTCCACTGAAGTTGCACATTTATCTCGGTTCTTTTTCCGTATTGCTTTCATAAGTGGTTTATGTGGCTTATTAATTTTTTTTACCTTCATTTTTCAGCCACTTGGCTGATTATGGTATTGAAACTGGGCGCTTATTTGGTAAAGTTATTTCTATAAAAACAAGAAAAAAGTCCATACAAACATAGGTCCGGAAATTAAGTTTTTTAGTTGCTAATGAAAGTTTAGTTAAATTTGTTGCCAAGTAACCCGTAGTGTAGTAAAGGTAACATTGTTAGATAAATGATGTTATGGATAAAAGTATGATGTTGCCTTCATTTTTGTCTACTATGTCAGATATGGGAATATTCGACAAGTGTGACAGTGCATGATCCGATGTATGCATGTGTGTGGGGAAGCAAGAGGATGCCATTTCGAACATTTATTGGAAGTGCCAAAGTTTGACAGATTCACCAGTGCTAATATCAGTTGTTGACGATATTATTATTACAAGAACTACATATGTGTTAAGTTAATGTTTAGTGTTGACGAGGCGGAAATCGTAACTACAGCAGGTTGTGTTTCCTAAACGCCTCAGTGTCGTATCCGGAATGAGTGTACTGTGCGGCCTAGAATAGGGTCGTGGCACAGCGCAGCGGCCGAGGAGAGATAGGTTTGGCAACGTCGCTGTGGTCGCGGCAGCTGACTATCGTGCGACTACCTAGTTCGCTTGCTGCTCGCTCGTACAGTAGACAGCTGTGGACGTACGCTGCGCTGCGCTAGGAATAGCAGTTTTTGTCGTCCCCTGTACTGTGTCTAGCTTCAGTTTATTTTCGAATGTTGTCTGGTTGTCGCGAGCTGTCTTGCATTCTCTCTCTCTCACCTCCAGCTGTGGCGGCGACCAACCACTGTGACGTTTCGTTCCGCTCAGACGTTATTGTTTCCTACCCGCCCGGTTGTTGTGTGCTTCGATTGTTGAACAGTTTTTTTCTTCTCTCTTGCCTCGGGCGAGGATGCGTATGTCTCCTTCTCCTTCGCCGCTTCTACCTTTCTGAATGCAAACCCCTTCCTTTCCCGTAGCACGTGCCCGGCAAGATAAAAAGAAGTGGGAGGTAAATACAGGAAGAAGCCGTTCGCTGCCAACTTTTGAAAACTAGATTCTGGTGTTAACGTTTGATTATTAACGGTGACTGTGGTGATTGCGGGTTGGTATACACAGTAGTGCACGCGTGTCCTTATTTTTGGTTACACACACATGTGTTTTCGAGTGTGGGGAAGGTTTAGGTTTTTGTACTTGCGTAGTGCGAAAGAAGAAACAGTTGGTACGTCTGGCCGGCTGCGACTTCGTCCCCCCCCCCCCCCCCCGAGTCGTGAGTGCGCACGCGCAGTTAGAGGGGGGGTTTTGGGGAGGGGGGAGGGCATCGCGAAACTCGGGACGAGCTTCTGGGTAGCGTTAACTTTCTCGCTCTTCGGAAATGCTCGGGGACCTTCGTGCATCCTCGGCGGTTGTGCTAGAGATCTCCAGGCCTCACCCCATTCATCGTGACACACTGTTTATATTCGCTTAGGTTAGTTTCAGATATTAAAAATATTTATGTGCTGCATCGGAAGACGGCTTTGTTGCCAACAATTAAGATTAATGTAATGCGGCACTGCCGTTACGTGAATCGCCGAGGATAACCGAACGCTCCCGAGTATCTCCGTAGAGCGGGGAAGGTAACGCGGGCCAGACGCTGGTGAAACTCAGCGCTGCAGTTTATATCCACGCGGCTCTGAGGTCGCACGTGCCTGCGGCGCGTGAAGTTAGTGAAGCCGGTGGAGGTGATGACATGAAGTGACGAGTGTAGCAGTCATGGACTCGTGTTTCCCGCCTCTGGCGTCACTCAGCCTGCGAGAGTCCCGCAGGAGTAGTGGAGCCCCGCGTCCTGCCTCGACACAGGGACCTCCTGGCCAGGACGTCGGCACCACGCCGGCTCCCGCGGGCAAGATTGAGATCCTGCAGGACCTCGACCTCTTCTACATACGCCAGATAGCGCACAACCTCAAGGTAGGCTGCCATCGCTCACATTCTCCTCTCTGTCACGAGAGTTAGCTTTGGTCCACTCTACATTTTAGTATTCGTGTCGTTTGTTGAATAAAGTTTCAAATCTAAACTAGATGGATCACAGGAGTTTTTTAAACAGTCGGCCCCAATTACATATTTATTAAACTAATATACTGGAAAGACCAAAGCTACCCTGGTTTGGTGTAACATTGCATCGTTAAAACAATTAATGAGCTTACAAAATGAAGGTGAAACTTTGTAAAAAGCAGAGGAAACCCTAATCATAATGTTCAGCAGACAGTAGAAAACTCTTTAAAACTGTCAGATATGTTCTCGTTCTTGCGATAGACTGTACAGCTCCTACAGTATTGTCAAAAATGTCCATAAAAGTTCATTTAGTTGGACTTACGACTTTTTTTTTGTGCAGTGCTATCCATAAACTGGGTTTGTTACTGAACACTATTATTCTTAAATTACTAAGTGGCGGAACGGTACAGACTCACCTATAAAGAAAAGAGTTGTTAAGAATGTGAATTTTTATTGTGACCAGCCACTTA
Organism: Medauroidea extradentata; assembly: GCA_003012365.1. Lineage (NCBI taxonomy): Eukaryota > Metazoa > Arthropoda > Insecta > Phasmatodea > Phasmatidae > Medauroidea > Medauroidea extradentata. The sequence continues at coordinate 7,071 of PNEQ01096378.1, forward strand.
CCTTTGTTGACGTAAATCTTGAATGGCGGTGTTCTTGTATTGGTCACGTGATCGGTCAGTGTCCTTCGTTAATATTATAAAGTAGTTGGCAACATAGCTTTTAAATGTGAAGTACTCAACTGTTTTAAGCGAACTGTATTAACGTTGATTACTAAACTACAGTATACGCAGTGGACCAGCAAAGATATGCTGTAAAGAAATATCCCTTAAACTCAGTACTTTCAAGTCGCCAACTATAAATAATGTTTTGTTATGAACTATCGTGATATAGGTGATTCGGAATAAAGCGAGAATTGTTGAAAGTCTTGTTACTTATGTCTTTAACAAAATTTGTATTCTATCACTTTTTCATATAAACGAAGCAACCTAAGTATTAATAAGAGTACAGATTGCACTGTAATTTAAAGTTAACACCTGAAGTTACAATTATCGATATTTTAATAATTTTTGCGAGAGAAGTTGGTGTTCAGAAGTGTTCAGTTCATTGCGAGCGACATATCAAGGGAATTATTCCAAGTTGACAGTGGGTTATTGTTGTACTGGTTGTCAGAGGAAGACCCTATCGTACATGTTTCAGTCAACACAACTTCGTGCAAACGTTGATAAACGGCAGCGAACTACATTTATTTCCAAAAGACAAGTGATACAGCAGTAACGATTACATAGTTGTGTTGAAGCGTTGGACTGTGGAACATTGATCGATTCTCACAGAAAAGCTTAAAGGTGTATTTTGATATATATATATATATATATATATATATATATATATATTATTTGTAAACACTTGTCTCGTTTGCTAAAGCTCTGTCTATCTCTCGTTTGCTTCTAGTATTATAATTTGTTCGTTAAATTTATCGAAAAATGTATTAAATGTAGCAGGTAGTTGTATTTCTTAGCCTGTTCTTGTGAATATCTTAGTTTATTTGTAGATTAATTGTGTTAATTGTTGCTGGCATTCTGTAACGTAAACGATGGTGCATGATACACGGACTTCAGAGTACAAACAGTGGTACGCGTCGCAACTCGTATTTTGGTATAGTCGAATCACACCAATAACACAGTTGTGGTTGATAACGTAAAACAATATAACAATGCGATATTTCAGTCTCTGTGCATAAATTACGTGAAACTGAATGGACGTAAGTATTTATTTACACCAGGGGTGCCCAGCCCCCAAACCCTATGAATGACTCACCTGCACCTCCCCTTCAAATATTATTATGCAACCTTCCCCCTTTTCTTAGCTGCCATTTTTTCAAATCACAACTACAAACCCCAGCCAGTAATAAATAGTATTCAACTGAATTAACTTAAATGTTACTTTTTAAATTGGTTTCTTGTTCAAGCACCAATGGAGTATTTTCACATTAGAAGCTATAAGTATGGGAATGAGATATTTGTAGAAAGCGTTGTGCTGAGCTGAAGCATCATATACAGACTTCCGAAATATTTTTTTCCCTCGTTTTTTAATTGCCCATTTCCTAATGGCACAGTCTGCGACGTTACCGCCCCGTTGTTGGCACACCTGTTTACACAGTATTGAACAAATGACGTAAGCGGCGTGTCATTCAACCTGTCTATATTCTATCCAGTCTAAGGTTGCAGCAGAAATAATAATTGCTAACGAAATAAATCAAAGTATTTTAATTTTATTTTGATTCCTCACATTGTGAGTGTGCCTAATACAGTTACATTATGTTTTTTTTTTTTTTTTTTTTTTTTTTTTTTTTTTTTTTTCAATATTTCAAAAGAAATGTACGCTGTGCAAACATTTTATTGTCATTCACTTGCATGAATAGCTGCAACCTTAGAATGGATGGAGTATAGCTGCAGTCGTACTGCGAGATAAGCGTTTACTGAAGGCAATACTTGGTGTGCAGATAGTTTGGCCAGTTAGAAGTCCTGAAATTTATGCGCCTAACTATGTTGTCGCAGGAGAGGGTAATTCCTAGCGAGGCAAGAACTTGTGTGGGGCCTGGTTGCACAGAAAGAGATTAATATTTAAAAATTTTAAAAGCGATAGGGCTGGAGTGTTTCAGAGTAATATAATTGGCACAGTATGAACGAAAATAATTCTGTGTGACGTACCTTCTGGTGCATTTAAAAATGTAGATATTAGGTTTCTTAATTTTCAACATGTTGCAAACTATCAATACACGTTTCCTTACATTTGCAATGGCAAATCACTGTCTCTTATTACTAAAATCGTGTCCGAAACAACTTATAACGTTTATAGGGTTTGGGATTTTCGTTTGTTTGTTTGTTTTATTGCATCATTAAGATATTTTCAATACGCAATAGTACAAAGATATTGGACAAGTCGTGAAGATTACATAATAAATAGAAAACTTATATATTTACAACAGTTACACATGTTTATACAGACACTGCTATCTCATACGATATATGAATTCATGTTGAATCTTCGTCAGCCCCTTCTGTAGGCTATACCAACTCTATAAATTCTTTGTTTTGAAAATCTGAAACAGAAAGCAAGAAAGAGAAGCAGAAGAAAAAAAAAGAAGAGATTTGTGCAGTGTGTGACAATAAGTGGTTCGGATTGATGGATTCTAACGTTTTAAAACTGTGCTACTGGCGGCAAAGTAGGAGACTAGATACTTGTTCGTATTCGATGTGGTGTTTATTTATTTACTTTTCTTCGTTGAATAAATACTTTTCTATCCCAAATATATACCTGCTATACGAATTCTACGTTAGTATTCATCATGTAACTTCAGGACTATTGTACTAATTGCGAAATTTATTCTAAAAAAATTAATTTCTTTGGAACATAACACAATGAGCTGTTAATAATATTATTGGTTATTAAAGGGTGGTATTTGTTTTTTCATTCTAAACACTGAAAATAAAGCATACGAAAAATCAGTAGATGATTACGAATCGATTAGGAATGTAGGTCTACTACTGTAAGTTGCCAACTCAGTTAATTTTGCCCTAAATCACCAAACAATTAGGTACCTAATAGTGATAACGTCGATTTAGGTACCTAAAATGTGGCTTCGGACACGACTTACGAGCGCTCTGCACCGAAAAATTAGTAATTTTACCAAAAAATGTCAAACTCTGCATTAGGCCTAATAACATCTCGCAAATAAAATGTTTTTCAGTTTCATAGTTCTTGTACAAGCGCCTGTCAAAGTAGACTATTTTCGCTACTAAGTTACTCCCTAAATTAAAACTAGGTATTCAAACGGTACGAATGATATAATTTAGAGTGAAAGTAAATGAATTAAGCTACAGAATGACTCCTTTGTTTCACGTAAATATTATTTCTTAAAGACACATGACGGGGTTTCTTAAAAGTATGTAAAAATTTGGGTACATTGAAAGTTTTTTTATATAAACAATTTTACGTTAAATTTCACGTATTTTATTGGTGACCACGCAATGTGGCAACCCCGCACTGCACGGCATATTACGCCCACGTCTGCTCCAGTAATTCTCTCTTCTCGCGCTTGGTCTGTCATTATCTTATGGTCCACTTCGATCCTCTTCCTTGCCTGTTTCGGTAGACACCAATTTACTCGGTCATTCGCTCAATAACACCTCCCTTGTCTCTCCACTCTTCCCCCTCTAAATACCAACACCAAGCTAGACGACCACACACAGAGGGAACAAGAATGCTGGAATCACAAGAGCGCGAATGGCGCGACGCGAATAACAATAGATGTTAGCCTATCAGCGCCGAGGTTTCTGTGGCTTCAGCGTGATAAAAAATGGCGAACGCGACGTGAATTCAAATATAAAGTATTTCTTCTTTATTCGCGTTGCAGACAACTTCGTTCAGACCATTGGTGCGAAAGTTAGTTTGCGTCGCTCTTTTATATTAGGAGACCTATGTGGTTATAAATTACTTCCATATTAGACATTTGTGGGGAGATAAGAAATAAGTGTATTTCTTATCGTCCAACAAATGTCACATAATACGGAAGTAATTTATTGTATGTATTTGGAAGGAGGTGGGTATCAAAGCAAGGTATAGATGATTCGCGATGAACTGAGCACTTTTGAAGAACACCGTGTCAAGAATAATTATTTTAACATAATATTGTTTATTTTGACTTCAGGTGTTAATTTTTGAGTACGGTACACTTCGAAGAATACCGATGGTGCTGTATTTATATTAAAAAGTAAACAGAATACAAATGATCTGGGAAGGAAAATGTAACTAGTGTTTCAAAAGTGCTGACTTAATCTGGAACCATCTGTATTGGGGTATAACGGTGTACGCAATAATGTAGTGGTTATTGCAAGGCATGCTGGGACAACTAGTAGGCTATGATATAAGCCTGCTGACAGCCCTGGCACAGTGTCCTCGTCTCTGCTTGTTCAAGGTGGTGATAGTCGCGAGGTCTAACTTCGTCCCAGATGGTATCGCAGTGTCCAAGGCTGGTCAGCCCCAGACCACGTTCTCTCCCGAGGTGTAGGTGCTTGCTTCCTTCAGGGTGTGCCATCCATCACAAGCACTGCTATTAGCGAGCATTTCACGGCGTCCTGAACTCTTTGTTCGATACTACACCGATACCTTCATCCTCCGCAAACATTCCGGCGTGCTCTAGGATGCTTGATAGCCAGTTAAACTGGGCGATCGTTCACTTGACCTTTCTTTTCAAGGCCCCCGCCCCCCCCCACACACACAGTATTATTCTTGGATGTTGCCTCTCTGCCACGTTTTAAGTGTCGATTCCATGGGATGGGTTGTTTTTAGCCCGTGCCATAAAGGCGGCACGTGTGTTTGTGCTAAACTCGCTTGATTTTATTAGAGTACGAGGTGTTGTGGAGACGATGAATGTGCTTGGCTACGCACGTCCTCTTTCACCTCGCAGCCCGGCCCGTACTAGTCTAGAGCTCTATACTAGTGTCCCCACCACCCGGGTCTGTGTACATCATTAAGCCTGTGGGCGTGGTGGGCATGTCAACCATGACAGTTAAGAGGAAGGGGGCTACATTTTAATTGTTTAAAATTTTTTTAATTTGTACGAGATATGGTCTGTTTTGTAGGCATTGTGACTTTTTTTTACAGTAATGGAAATTTTGTAGCTTTCGCAGGTTTTGTAAATGGCAAGTCGAGCTCAAATTTGCATATAACTGGTTTATACAAGATACTCAAATCAACTGACTTACAGAACTGAAATAATTAACACTGAAGAACAGTATGCATGAACATCATTTGGATATTTTTTGTACTTTTAAACAACTGCAGAATTAAGACGCTGTATTTTTTTAAAGTACAAAATATGTTACAATGCGGGTTTGTTATAGCCTACGTGTCTTGACGTAGGCCTATCCCGTGACACAGTTATTCAGTGCGAATAATTTCATTTTTCGTAAGTACATACGTTGGCTATCGTTTCTTGTATAAAACGATTTTACGAAATTGTGGGTTTTGTTTTGACATGCCACTGTACAAAAGCTTGAATGGCCAGAAAATTTTATTTTCTGCAGAAAATAGTAAATGTAAGATGTCTACAAAATAAATCATATATCATACAAACATAAAAATTATTAAAACAATTAAAATTTTGCGTGTAAATCTACCTTTACTTGAAACGCATTGCTGCGAGTTGCAACTGTTGATTTTTTAAAAAGAAACATCACATCTTAACTCGCATTACGTTTGTGCATCTACGAAAAGTACACACTTGAATGTCTGTTACTGTCATTTTAAAATTTCGGATCGGTTATTGGAAGCACGATTTACTCGTCTCTCAAAATAGCTAAAAACGCTTCTCAGACTGCCATACTTGGGAAAATTCAAACCGAATTCGAAAAACAGCAATAGAAATAGGCATTGGAATATGAACCATTAGTTTCATAAATAAAAATACATTGTCGCCCACCACTTAAAAGTTCCATAGGAAATTGAATAATAGTTGTGGTTTGCGCACCAATTGCGTGGATTTTTTTGTACATACACACACAAACGTAGCCTACATAGATAAGAACCTTGACTCTTTACAAGATTGAAAACTTGGGCAGTAAGGAGTAGACATAAGAAGTAAGTAGTAATGGGGTAAAAATTGAGCGTACACAATTAGCGAGCAATTTCAGCCAATAGGAACAAATTTTGAATATTTTTGGCTGTACTGATAGTACCGAAGGCTATGTCTAAAACATATAGTAAACTAATGAGAAAATAAGCATTGCTAAATATTGACCGATGCGCTCAGAAACGCTGTAACGTAATTTGAGGGGGGGGGGGGGCGCACACAAGGTGTCACGGACCTGAATATTTTTTTAATTGGGAAGGGGGGATCTTAAGGCGCCCGCCTGCCTGCCTTGTAGCCAGCGTTACAGCGTGCTAGCAGAACGCTTTTATCTAAGAAACTACTAGACGTGTTTCTAATGTGTGGATTTACGAAAAGAACAAACACTTCAAACGACCTCGGAATAGTAGTTTTAAAACATCACGTTAATTAGAAAGACCATTTCAGAGCACCTCAAAATGACTAAAAACGGCTTTTTCAATCTATTATATCTAAACAACTACTGAAGGGATTCTTGTGAATTTACAATAGAGAGGTGTATTGGACTTTACTTACAACTTTTCACCAATAAATAGATGGGGTCACCACTGAAAGTGTCAGTCAGGCGAGTGTCTTGCGGTAGAGGCGATACCGCGCCAGATGAGCCGGTCAACATCGCCCTTGGAGTCGTGCCTCACTTAACACACGGCCACCAGGCGGGCGCCTTGTCATAGAATCGACACGGTGACAGAAAAATTATATCTGTATGTATTGTTATACAACCTTAATGTATTTCGAGAATGAATGTTTTATTTATTGTAGTTTTATCAAGAATAATTTCGACGTTACATGGAGCAGGCGGGCTAGAGTTGATTTCAGCATTGTTTTTTAAACACTACGCATGTGGAATAATTAAACTCACAGAAGTCACTGAAATAAGTTCTCCGCCCTTTCTCATTTTCCCCTGTGGTGAGTGTAAATTTCTACCATAGTCAGAAGGATTTAGCGATTTTGATTTTGACAGAGTACGGGTATGGGCCTATACAGTCAGTAAGATTAATAAAAAATGCAAAGTAAATTCTTATCTCATATATTTTTAATGCTTTTCAGTAACATACATTTATAAGGGTACAAATAATATATCGTACACACCGACAAATTTGGAGTGGGTGGATGTACTCCCTTCGGTTCCTGCGCCACTGGATGTGTTGCTAGTTCTTACGATCAAAAACTTATAACTACATCTAACATTTTCTTTCGTTAATTTCCAGTCTTGTGTGTATTTTATGAGTTAAAATATTAACTTATGACTGTTATAGAGTAAATTACAAATTGTATCTTGGGAATACCGGCTTTTACTGTTATTGTTTAAACTTACGATTTCCTCTTCTGAACTAAGGGAGTAAAATTGCAGTTGTGTATAGTTCAGTCTAAACCAATGTGATGGAAAAAATTTCAAGTCTAGCTACTTAAGTCACAATGCTTAAGTTTTTAACTGTGTAAATCCCTTCACGCTCTCGTGAATGGGGCAGTCCAAGCCTGGCATAAATGTATTCTTGACATGTAGAATCTTCGGAGGCGGCTCTCGTCTTCGCTGAGCTGGGAGTGTTGCAACCGGTGATGACTATAGAGCAGCGTCAGAGTGAGGTGGGAATAACAGGATATCCCTGAGAAAATCTCTTGACCAACGGCATTCCCCAGCACGATTACCATATGCGAAAATACTGGTCGATTTAGTCGGTAATCGAACCGGAATCGTCTTGGTAGGCGAGCGTCAACCTAGCCCCTCCCCCCTCTCTTCGGTGAAAGGAGGAGGAGGAAGAGGGCATTATCAAGCAAGCATGCACCGAGTCACGGCAGTGACTGTTTGGCGCTTAGCTTTATGCCGAATGTATCGACAATGCGACGGCTGTAACGAGAGTGGCTTTACGTACACCGAGAAAACAAATTTGTTGGTGCAAAATCAACCAAATCATATGTTCGTATAGGGGCAATTAGATATTTGTTCCCTCGTCCAAATTATTTTGTTTCCTCGATTTGTGTGAGGCAAATGGCTGTATTTTGTTAACAGTACAAAAGGTTTAACTGGTGATAAAAATATTTCGTTAGATATATTAAATGCACATGCAATATTTTAAGAACTAAAAAATTTTTAACTTAAAAAATTTCGGAAATTAAAAAAATAAATAAAAAAGTGTGGGTATGCCGGAATTTGATTCATTAACTCTTGGCTCATCTCTGTCCATGACCTAACCAACTGAGCTGCGAGTGCTTCGGTACAATGGGTTTGTTATTTGTATAGGAATTTCTTTACGATTGTACTGTTTTATTTTAAAACGTGTTTGTCTTCCGTTTGCGAGAAGGTAAACGACGTAAAATAATATTATTAAAATGATTGCCGTGCACCACAGCGTAAAGAACGAGACGCGCGGCTGCGGTGTTTTTCAATTTTATAGCATTTTCTTCTGTGACCAATCGAATTAGCCACTTTGTATTTGTTATAACTAAAATTAAGATCCTTCAATTATGCCGATTAACAGTTTAGACGCCCTACTTGTCGCACTAGCTTATTATTTGAAAGTTGAGGTGTACAGTGTTCGCCATCTTATCGCTCACGAACGCCAGACTGCCACCTTCCACAAGCCAACCAAATGGATACCGTTTCGCCAACAAAATCATTTAATCCTTTGAAAAAAAAATGTTAGTTCCAGGCACATCACTTGTAACTAACAATACTATTTTGTTGACAAGATGTAATGACTAATGAGTTGTTTGTTTATACAAATATTTATTCGATGTCCTATAGTAACCAAATATAGGTATGTTTGGCCCAAACAAAGTGCGTTTAAATGAATAATTTCGTCGAGGGAAATAATTAAATTAGTCTTGCCAACAAAATATTGTTTAGCTGAAGCAAACATGACCCATACATATATGTTTAGTATAATGAAACAATTCTTCCTCTCAGTGTATAATGCTGGCTTCACAATATATCGACGGACGCAGCGCGATGTGTGAACACGAATAAATATCTTGCTAGCCAGTCAGCGTCGAGCTTTTTATGATGTCAGTACGACAAAAAAATTGTGAATGCAACGCGAGTTCCGAATATAAAATTTATATTTTATTCACGTCGCGGACGCGACAAAGAGGAAAACTGATTTTAATTTCTTTGTACAAATGTTGGTGAAACTGGCGAGTTTGTAGTAAACTGCATGTAGAGTTGCATCCCGCCGATTGCGTCGCGTCAGTTCCGCTATTGTGATTGTAGCATGAAGCCCTTCTACAATAGTACGACGCTGTCACAGAGATCTGTGACTGGCGATCGTCGCATGCGAAATGTCGTCGCTCGATTCTACAGTACTACGACACCGGCGGGGCATTTTAGTTGCCTCTTTCGGCAAAAATAGAAGAATGAGACAGAAGGTCTAAATTGGAACGCTGTTATTGTTTGTATTCGTGATGGATATAAATTCAACATTCCTGCCAAAATAGTTTTTTCCCCCACATTTATACGTTCAGTTGATTGCTTAAAATGGTAATATTCTTATTCCCGTAGTCGTGTTGCTAGTTTATTTACAAAATTCTTCTCTTCATGTTCGCAAGCGACAATCACAGCATTTTCTGTCGCAGCGTCGCCCTGTTGTAGAAAGGGCTTGAGGTGATCGCCTGGGTGAAAGTATTTTTCGAGGCCTAGAATTTCGGAGGCGATAAAGACGAGACAGTGCTCGCAGCATCACTCCCACTAGCCTCTATAAAAAAGTTAACGGTGTATTGTACTCGCCTATATATTTTAAGATTCTTCGCCAAGATTTTCATACCTAAAAAGTACAGCTTAAAGTCCCATTTTTGGCCGCTAGAAAATATGTTTGAGTAGTAGCGAACTTGAAATAGGTATACTCACGTGTAACGACCTTTAAATGCTATTCCTAAGCAGACATTACTAGTGTGCGTTGAGCAGTTTTAGAATAATCTGGTAACTTCCGAAGATCTGCACACCGCTCAGCGGCCGCGGTGGACGAAGATATGGCGAGGTAGTAGCGCAGCGGCCAGCTATTGAAGTCTGTGAATAGTCGAGAAGTGTGTGGCGGCAGGAGTGCAGAAGAGATGGAACACTACTACCTTAGTCTGTGGGGCGGGTGAGGTTAGATTCGTAGTAAAGACGACTGGATTAAGTGACAAAGATGGTGACTTAGACATGTGAAGTGCGAATGCAATAACGAAAATTTAAAACGCTGGTTTGCGATTAAGGCAGCTTCAATATTTATGAGCACATGCAGTGTAGGAATGTTAGTTGTTAGACATGCTAAGTATAATTAATTATGGAACTATATCGAAGACAAACGTCATTTGTTATACTGTAAACAATTTTGATACTATTTGTAAGATTCAGTTGGGCTACACCCTGGATAAAATTTGCCTGACGTATTTAGTAAAATACGCCGCCATGCACCGTAATTAGAGATGATGGTTTATCGCGGGAAAACTTGACTGTTTGCTGGATTTCTACACACGTTTAGCTTACCAGAAGATTACTTGGCTTTAGCTTGTGCTTGCAGCTAATGTCCTATTTGACAGAGCCAATAAAAATCCCGATATTGTAATATGTGATTGCTGTCATTGTTCTGGAGAAAGCTACGTTGTGTCGGAAGTATATGACGAATCATGTATGTTGCAAGAAACTACAGCATTTTCAAGGGTATGTTGAACACAAAACATTTTCGCGATACCGTTTTTTTTGTTTATAGTTGAATTAACTTAAGACATAAATTATGTTAATCAAAGTACACATATTTTTGGTAAAAATGTTTTTATTAATGTAGGCATACTTGAGCTGTCGGTCCTAAACTACCTATTCATCGTGAAACGTGTTTTGCGATCCGGGCAGACATTATCTACTAAACTGCAAATCTACTGTAAACAACACGAATTTTTAACATTCAAAACATTTCCCTCTCCATTAGTTTGTGTTCAACAGGACACCATGCTTTGTGTATAGGTCGACTTTCACGCATATTGGAAATATATGGGATAGCTTGGACTTTTGGGCGAAGGTATTCTGGGCGTTCAGAGGCCTAGATGCGCTGGCCTCACGTCTCTCCCTAGCCTCTGGTGCATGTCGTAGGACTGGCGTGCAATCTTCTCACCGACACCGCGTCTGTGTGAGACTTTCAGTGGCCACACTATTATTTTATGGTGTATTATTAAAGGTAAGGTGTAACGTACACGCCGGTACCGTTTTAAAACCTCCTGCGCCAGTATTTACCTACCACAAGACACACTTCAAAACTCGGTCTATCGTTTTAAAAATACCGTTCGCTTATTAAAACACGGTTACCAGCTTCTCAATAAAGAGATAACAATTTTTTGGACATTACTGTTGCTGGAAAATGTGAGCCATAACCGTAAAATAAAATTACAGTGACTTGCGTTGGACTTTTAACACATAATTTTCCACAAATAAAATAATAGGATCACCGCTTAGGTCCCATAGAATAGTACTTTTCAACGAAAACATTGCGTACTATAGTCTGCGCTTAGAGGCGAAGTGCTGTTTAATGCACGTATTGAAGTCGATTTATGGCCTTTCCCGTTTCCGTGGCTGAAAAAAAAAAAAAAAAAAAAAAAACGTTCAAATAACTGTTAAGAGGATTCATTAAGAGGAATTGTCGACACCGTCGTGTTCGACCTTAGCCGGCTAGGTAAATGGCACACGTCGCTGGCGCGTGTAAACAGTAGCACGAGGATGGTATTGTACCACGAGAGTCGTGGTAAAGTGTGGACTTAACATGCGTCACTGGGAAAACACGTGATGTTAGAGAGCTCGCTGACTGATGAAAGCGGTCCTCTCCTTTCTATAGTATGCATTCCAGCGAGCCACTAGGCGAGACATGTGTGCTTTGTGCCAGAATGATGCAAGTTTTCCTCTAAGGTTTCATGGAACCTGGCATGGTTACTTACGTGGAAAGTCTACCACACTGCTGGTGTAGTTCGTGGAAGATTTTTCGTAATCTCTCAAGTAGAATATTCCTGCAATGTGAACATTTTAACCAATTGGAACGGTGCTACTGATTCTTGGTGCAGTGTTGTTGTTTAACTTGGTTTTGAACAATACTGTGCTGAAATTCCCAATATACATACTTTTTTTTTATATAAATATTCAGCTAGCCTACCTATATTTCCTTTATTTTTTTCTTGTACGATGATTACTTATGCAGTGTTTTGAAACGTATTTGCAAACAGTCTTTCGTTGTCAAGTATTGTGTAATGGTTTTTTCCATAGAGATCTCTATAGCTACCTGTATGTAAGCTCGTATAAGCGTTCATCAGACTTCGTATACTCTGTTCATATTTTGGAGAAATTTGACAGCAACTTATGGCCAATAATTTTCAGTACTTTATGATTTGTTGCACATTGCAAGACATTTTAGCTCTAAAATGAACGTAATAGATCCATTTCAGCTTGTATTGCTAAGTTTATCTTGTGTAGTGATAGAAATAACAAAATTTTACAAATTATTGTCCATAAGTTGCTGTCAAATTTATCCAAACTTATATGAAATGGAGTATAATACAATACATTGTATCGTGCAACATGGTCTTCGGCGAACTAGTTTGTAACCTTGGCTGTAGTACTAGACTCTGCTGTAGCACACCGTCAAAATTTGGATGTTACGCTGCCATCAAACAGTGGAAATCCATTGACGTGCTTAAATAAAACAATTCGCAATGAACTAGCATTCCATGGACAATGGAATAAAACTTTTAGAAACCCTCGACGTACTGTTTTAAATTAGAAAAAAAAAATGGCAAATTCAGCATTTTTTAAAATACGAAGACAATTGATGAGGTTTTACTAACTTTGTATTTCACACGTCAATCTACACGCGGAATAACAAAGCATACCCCGCGGCAGTATTTATTTATATTAAAATGTATTACGCTGTTTGTAAATGTCTCTATTCTTCGGTTAACTGTTTTTGCATTTATATGAGGTGTGATATGACTTTGAGACGTTTATGCCTCTGTTAGGATTTTTATGCCAGGACCATTCTATATAAGTTATTTGTGGCGAAGCAAATACTTTGGATACGCTATTTAGCTTTTTAAGTCCATTCCTCTCAGTCTTCTACGTGTAGATAACTGCAGTAGAGAGATCTAAACATAGTGTATAAATTCTATAGTGATAAGTGAATGTCGTGATTACCATATTTCTGCTACTTATGCATTAATTTTGTTTTCAAGCCTGAAGGAAAGAGGATGTCGTAAAACTGTCTAGCTGTTTTGTTGAGAAAAAAAAATACTTAGCTTATTAGTTTCTTAATGAAAATATCTTCATTTAAATAGTTAGCTGAAAGACAGGTATTTCGGTTTTGAAAGAAAATGGTAAAGACAGTAAAAACGAGTAGGAACAGAACTATGATATCGGCTCATTTAGAAATAAAATCTAATTCTCCCGAAATAGTAGAAGTGAGAAGTTTTATGGCCGTAGCGTCTGATGCTGTGATATTTTTTGGTGATAATTATTCTTGTAAACAGTGTTGGTAAGTGCTGACTTGACTGTAGCGTGGTATAGCAGCGAGCGGCCGAGGTGTGGTCTGTGGTGTAGTTCCGGCTAGCTGGATGCATGTTGGGGAGTGGAGGCTGGAGACGACCACTGTGGTCTGCTGGTCTCTCTCTCTCTCTGTCGTCTCGCACCATCTCCCTCCTTCTCGCCTCTCAATAGCGGGCCTGTGTGAATTAAGTGTGATATATTGCCCAGCTTCCAATTGTGTGTCTGCTCCATTCACTGTCTGGTCTGGTCTGGGTGTACAATACACGACTTGGGCTGCAGTCCCCAGCTGCCCTGCCTGGCTAATCTTGTTGTCTCCCCTTGCTGCTAACCCCGTTGCGTGCTGCGATCACAATAGCGCGACAAACGCGACGCGAAGTGCCCGATTTGTTTTGCGAAGTAAGATATTTAATTATTAATTTTAGTTTGGTCTCAAATTTAAAACTTGGTTAAATTAATGTTTATTCTTCTACTGTACTTAACTGCACGTCATTTGTATTGTTTATTATTCGTGTTCTATGACTTTGTCAATAATATATGCTGTAAGACGCAACTCTATTCAAAGATTTAGATTTCTTTTCGTTTTAATTTTATCGCAGCTGTCCAGTTTATTAATTTTACACCGATAATTTTATGTGCTTAGTTGTTAGGCTTCTGTATTTTGAATTTTTTCTGGTTACGTTTCAACACTTTTTTGCTGTCCTTGTGCATATGATATAGTATTTGAAACTTAGATTAATGTAAGTGAAGGCCTTTAGCCGTAATTTTGCAAAAAAAAATAATATAAGACGAAATAAATAAGTAAACAGATTGTCTGCCACGCGACAAAAAACTACATATGGATAATTCCTTGCCACTACATACTAAACCTCCTCTTGTACGCCAGCCATTTAAGTTTACAGTATTTTACTATTATATTTATTTCTAATATATTTTTGAAATTTCCTCTTGTGGAAATTAGTCAAAATTACACGTTTGCTTAAAAAGGTTGTGATTAGCGTATAAAAATAATTTTAAAAATCTCTCGTGAAATTAACAAATGCAGTTTAATACCAACTGTCTAGTTTCACCAACATTTGTGTACAAAATTTAATTCAATTTGCTTTGCTTTGTCACTCCTACGACGCGGATGGAATATACGTAACTTCTATTCGGAATTCGCGTCGCGTCTGTTGCGCTATTGTGATTCCAGCATGAAGTGAGAGGAAGGTGGGGTGAAATAGTTTTACTGCTCATGAACGAGGTCTTAAGCCGATGATGGTGAAGGGACAAAACAATCATGCCCGAGCTAGGATTCGAACCTAAGACCTCTCGCTCCATAAATGTGTGCCTAACCTTTTGCGCTACGGAGTCCAGCAAAAAGAAAAAAATACAGCCCGCTTTCGTTTCGGGGGTTTAAACACATACATCCTTATTATAATTCCTCATTGGCCTCAGATGTACAGTAGTGCTGTGATTTCCCCCGCGTCTTGGCAACTAGAATCAATAGTGACACGCCATCCGCTTATATAGGTCGTTCGGATAAAGTGAGTGCTAAAAATGTAACCTTTGAAAAATGTCATTAGCCGTTACTGCGTATACTTCAACATTAACTCTAGTTGCCTTACTTCTTGTATGGTTGTCAGCGAAATTGCGCAATATAGTTCTGTGTATTTTCATATTTAAATACAACAATACTTAAAATTAACCGAAATCGACATAATTGTATTTTGTATAATTTAATAAACTTTTTTTTATCGAACTATGCGGGTTCCTGCCGACTGCACAATTTATCTGTCATGCGCAAACATCAAGTGACGTGTTCAGAGATTGTATTTGGTACCTGTTGTTCTCCGTCACGCGCGGAAAGATACGAAATTGGCTGAAAATAGAACTTTAGCAGGGTTTTTTTCGTGCTTATTTTATCCCGAACCGCCTATAGGCAGGCAGTAGTGACCTTAGACTCTGTGAAGTGTGGCGAAATGTGAAAGGACGATTACTGGAGGGGGCAGTAGAATTTTATTTATTTAATTCGTCTTTAATTTTTTTTTTTTGCGAATGTAAGGCTTAAAAAGCCTTCCCGTAATCCTAACCAAATTCAAACATGAACATAAAAGTTTTTTTTTATATATATATTTTGGGTCCATAGCGGGCATTGATGTGAGTTTTTTTTTTTTTTATGTTCACAGTACGAACCCATTGCAAGAATCGTTCATCACAAATTCAAACATATCACACATAAGTTAAAAGGGAAATAATTATATGAGTTCGGAAGATAACTAGAAACAGTTCTAAATAATGACCAAGTATATTATACTAGGAGTTTAAATGATTAAAATGAACAACTGTGAAAAAACTCAAACGAAAATAAATCTTAGATCCAGGAATAGAGTTCCAGCTTATGGTAGACGTTATCGACAAGTTATACGTCAAACAAGAACGAGATAAACCATACAAATGACTTGTGAAGTTAAGTGCAGTAGAAGAATAATAGTAAAAATAAATTTATTCTAAACACCGTGGAGACAGTATTCTAACTTCGAGGGGATAATTGAGCATACACTGCAAATAAATATTTTATAAAATAACTTTGTTTAAATACTTTAAGAAATAATGTTAATGTTGATCTCATAAAAAGTAGTCAATGTGAAAGTTATTAATCGGGGCCCGTATAATAATGTGATTCAACTTTTTGGCCATAGTTCCGAAAAGGTTGGCTACTCCTGTCATAGGGCTCAGCGCAAAATTAATTTTTATTCTTTACATCGTTTGTTGACGGTTGAGATAGTTTGCCAATTGTTCTTGGCTGTGTCTTTCTCTTTTAATTGCATCTTCTTTATCAACATACTGTCTATGCTACTAGCTGTTTACCAGTGTGTTTCGTTGTGTTGGTAGCGATAGTTTGGTTATGCATTTAACGAAGCACTGCTTTCTTCGTGTGGTAGTCACCTTCCTGCACACGAGTGCGCATACTAGGAGTTTATGTACAAATGCAGAGGGAGTAACTTTCGTCAACAGAACATTTTGCGGGCTTAGCAAAATAAGATGTCTTATAAATCACTAAGTTAATGCTTGAAAATTTTTTTTATCGGGAACTATGTTATTAAAAATAAGCTGTAACATTAATTTGGAGTTTACCTTTTAATAGAAACATTAGATTTTATACCAAATATTTTACAAATATACACAAGTAGAAAATCTTTATCGTAGTTTAACTCCTCCCCATATTTGATTTTTTTTACGTTTATTATTCGTGAATGGGATATATACAACGTTAAAATACTATAGGCCTATTGCACTTGTTAAAAGTTCGAAGTTCCAACTCAGTTTGTTGACGTTTGTTTTGCACCTTCTGCACCTGTACCCCACCTTCCCGAGGTGATGCACTCAGGTGCAGAATTTGCCGTTACACTCGCCAGCAGAACAGTTACATTGCAGCAACCTGAGTACTGCACAAGAACGCTAGAACGCCTAGATGTAGCTTAGGTCGCAGATGCTGCAGTAGACATCGACCATGCAAAGAAAGCTTGTAATAACCGTTCTTGTAAGGTGCCTATTGGGAGAGAAGGCAACTACTCACATCAGCAGTCCACTCTTTTGTTCTTGGGCCTGCTGTGTTATGTAAGATTTCATTTCTACTTTTTACCTGTAAGGGTCGTAAGTATTATCGCTAGTTACGACGGGTTGAGAATTTGTCTGTGGTTTTCATCATTTAGTTAAATATGTGTCTAGTGTATAAGTAGGTGCCCTGTGGTGGTTCTCGGTCAATCAAAACTTTTGTTAGGTTTTTCATTCCAGTACGTCATGCACCTCCCGTTAACGGATTGTATTCAACACTTTTAATTATTAGTTTTAGTACGTCAAATGTCGCTGAGGAATTTTGTAGAAACTCATAACACCAGTCATTATCCTGATGTGATTCAAACAAAAGTTAAGTACAGCCTGTTCGCAATAAAATGAGTACTTTTCCTTTCAATTAATTTATAGTTTCCTGCCACTTAGTATAAACAAAGCATATCCTAAGTAACACTTGAAGCGTATAGATTGTACTGTACTTGAAAGTTGACGTCTTAGGTCACAATAAATAATAGTTTTTTTACTCATTGCACGTAAAAGACCAAATAAATTATAGAGAAGGTTACCGTCAAAAGTGCTCATTTTGTCGCGAAACCCCATGTATATATATATTTTTAGTTGCCACAGGTTCAAATTGTAATCTTTCGATTCGTGTAATTTTTAATGAGCTCTTACATCACGTGATGTGTTATTGTAAATAGTTTGTACGGGAAAGTAGGTCGAACTTGGTGTGTTACATTTTGTCATAGTCTTTATCAGCATGAATTGTTTATTCGCCCTTGGACGGAGTGTAAGGGCGAGTGAGGGAGATAAGTCATTGCTGCGCCGAGTCGGCTAATAAGCGTCCACCAGATAATCAAGTACCTCAGACGGGAACCGAGCCTGCCAGTGTTACTCACATATTGGAGGACCCAAGTTTGATCCCAGGCTCCAGCTATCCCGAGTTCGGTTTTACATGCTTTCCTGAAATCGCTCAGGGTGGATACTGGGATGGTTCTTTAACATAGGCCATGGCCGACTCCTTTCCTAGTTCCAGTTCTTTCGTACACTTGTGTATCAACGTCTCTGATGATCTGGCTGTCGACGAGACGTAAAACACAACCTTACTTAAAACATGCAAAAAATTTACGACACGGGACTAAATAAACACTACACATTCGAAACAAACGCAAATACTGTTAATAATTTTATATTAACAGTAAAGCAAACTTGAATATTCCTGCCAAAGCACACAATAGACACAGATGTGATAGTTGCAAAGACAGCAGACACGAATAACAACACAGAAAAATAGAGCCACAAAAACTTTAATTCCCAAAGGTGACAAACGTAATAATTTCTGTTCTAATTTCTATCTTTAGGAAGGTACAATGGTCAACATCTTAGATAATAGAGTTTCGCTTTCAAAAAATGACTTCAAGTTATGTATTATATTTCTAAAATAATTAACACGTAAAAGTATTGTATGCAGACAGGTAGGTTGTTAAAAGTTTGCTCCTACTTCAAAGATTCGGGGAAGGGGGAGGGGGCAGCAATATGACTATACCATCCCCCCGTCTGTTATAGCGCCCCTGCAGCAAAATTATGTATTTGGCAGTTTGCTTGTCATTTGTTTCGTGCAGCATCGTCATGCTTGGAACGTCCAGTTTTATGTAGTATTTTATCGAGTGGTTGGCAACAGTGGACCGGATTCGTGGTGGGATTACAAATATAAATAGAAAGGTTGGTGCGCATGGTCTGGAATGGGTACCATCTGGCCTTGGCTGTTGTCTGGCGAGAGAATGGATCAGCGAGGAGTAGAGGGGATCATCTCTCCCTAGCTGTAATGATTGTTGTCCGTCCACCCTCTCAACCATCCAAGTCTAGCGAGGGGAGGCGCCCCTTCAGCCGTCGTGGCGCCAGTACCGGTCTGCACTGTGTGGATCGCGACCCACCTACATGCATGTATGTGCGACCATATACACGAAGTAAACAAATATATGCAGCTGGCGCATGAACTTTGGTGCAGCGTGTTGGGAGAAAGTCTTACAAGATCCTACCAAACGCCTTTTCGATATCTCTGTCTACGGAAATGAAACATTTAAAACTATGCTTCTAATTTTTTTTTTTAATATCATGCTTAGAAACATGGTTTCGGGCCATCTCAAATTGGTTAAAACAACCGCTTTTTCAGACTGATGCGTAAAAAAAAAACTAACCGGAATCGCTAAAATAAAAATAGAGAAGCATGCGCTGACATTTACTACGTACTTACCGTCAATAACATAGTTATAAAATCCCAACGATCACAACACTGCTTGCCGTTTTCGTGCCCCGCTCATAAAGGCAACACGGTTGTAGGAGCACGAGCCAGTCTAGACATTATCGATCACTTGTTTCCATGCCTCAGACGTGGCCTGCTTGTAGGGTTCTTAGTATGATTGCAGTTAGTGTTGACAGCGTATGCAGGGTGTAAACGATAAGTGTTCACAGCTATACACGGCAGTTTACATGGCTGCGATTTCGAGCAGCAATTTGGTATAGGACACTTGTGTGAAGTAAGATCGGGAAGTATCCGTAAATGGCTCTAAAATGTGTAATGCTACGACATAGCGCACAGCGCTGCTGTGGGCCTGAATTTACTCACTCTGCTAGTCAACTTCAAACTAATTGGTTCAGAAGTAAAACCTGGCATGAAACTTTTAGTAATTTTAGTTTTAAATCCATGTCTCATTTGTCACACTACTTCAGACCAAATAAATCTGGAAAGGTTGAATGAAATTTCCCGATCCTGTGGAACGCAAGTGTCCTACATCAAATTGTTCGTTTCAGAGCCCTGTACACATTTGTTTAAACTTGTCAGCACTTCTCGTTTCATGTTGTATACAGGCCTAATCGTAGTCTTTGGTAGTGAAGTTAACAACTCAGTGGTGGGATTATTACGTGGGGTTTCCGTCGGTGTGGGGTGATTTCTTCTTAGGGTGTTATTTTTTGTTTTCAAGGCTTGTATCGGTTTATTTACACTGTAAAAAAACTTCCTCGAATGTTTAGGAAGTTATTATCCCAGACACAGTATGGTACAGTTACCATACTCCCGCCTTGTAAATATTCAAACTTTTGCAATTGTAAAATACAAGTCTGGTGTCTTCAGTATACATTTGACTGTTTTATTAAAAGTCTAGGAGTACTACCATGGATGTCTGGGAAACAATTATACCATTCCTACTTTCTTAGCGCTCCTATACGCACGTCTGGAAAATTTACAAACTATTGTTTATAGTGTGCGTGTTATAAAACGTCGCTAATTTTGACCCTCCTGGGTGTAATCTTTTAGTTTCTCTCAGCGTCTGAAAAGTAAAGGGTTTCGTTTTAATATTCCGACAAATAATTATCAATGTAAGTGACAGGGTCACCATGTAGCCATATATAGACAGAAACATTTCTAAGCTGGGAGTGTTTGTATTGCCTACCACTCGTCATATCCATACCTGTGATATAATATACGGTATATAGCGTGACCTCCGCCTCGTCCAGTTAGAGGCTGTATGGCGGAGTTTGTGATCAGTAATAGACATACCAACTCGGTTTTTTCTTCCTTTCTGAATAGAGTAATTACGACATCCAGATGTCCTTTAAATAAAAATATTTGCCGGACAAAAGTGGTGCCGAAGTGAACGCCTGGCTCAAAGACCAGACCTGTATCACATGGAACTCTAATCGAATATCATACCCGGTTCACCGAGTGAGTTCAAGAACGTTGTCAGGATTGTGTACTGTCACTTGCAAGGGGGGGGGGGGTTGACAATCATCGCATACACCTCCCATGTCCGCTAACATTTCCAAACCAGTAATGCAATTGCTATTGTCTCATGAATGTGATTTGTGTTTAAATACTTTTATGTTAATTACATATTTTGAAATATTGTTTTATCTTTTACCAGGGTTGTATTTAATTCCAGAAATTTTATGTAGAGTTACATTTAATCGAAGTAATATTTACCTGTATTTATTCATATTTAATCATTATATTATTTACTATGAATTGTGTTTTATATTTAAGACATTAAGGGATATATTTAGAATACGTTGGATCCATCCTGAAATCCATGTTTTACTATTCTGATCTGTTATGAGAGATCTACTTATTGTTAATCAAAGAATAAACCTATCTTTTACTATTTTGGCAGTTTTATATTTGCTAAGTGTATCTGAAACGTTCCGTTAACACAAAAATGGTGATCCTGATGTGTATAATTTAAAGCTAGGTTCACTAGAAAATGGAAATAACTAAAGATCAGGTTTTCGTATATAGTTCGATTTTCTAGGTAACGCAACGAATACCTTAACTAAAAATCAACTATATTTAAAATATACAGAGTTGGAACATAACACGAAAGTAAGACTTTTTAAATCTAAAAAAAAGTTGCACAAACCATTAGAAAATTGTTCTCAATTTAAATTCATTTTCTTCTATAGGGCCTATCCGTTAAGGCTGTTCAAGTGCGATAAAGTCATAATTTTATATTTATATGAAATAGTGTTAGTTTTGTAGACGATACTTGTGAGTGCAGTTTCCTCTTACAAAACAATTTTAGTTGACATAGTTTTCTCATAACGGTGCGTCAAAGTCAACATTTGCATGTTCTGCTTCCATGCAAATAGTGAAAACCAACTGACTTACGTACGTGAAACAATTCACAGTGAAATAACATACTATGGGCTACGTAATAAAACATTTAAAATAATCCCGCGAACAGTTTTTGTATTTTCAAAAAATGGTTGAATTTGCAACTTTTTTCTGTACTTTTGCGATTTTTTTTAAAAATTATTACGTTGTGGGTTTATTAAGTGTTTTATTGCATAACTCATGGAATGTAAGATCACAGAGAAATATTTTGTTTAAGTACATTAGTTGGTTTTCACTATTTGCATGGCAGAAGATAATGCAAATGTTGGTTTTGACACCCCGTTATGAGAAAACTATGACAGCTAGAAATGTTTCGTAAGAGTAAAATGTACTCCCATGTATCGTCTACAAAACTAACAATATTTCACACAAATATGAAATTATGATTTTATTGCACTTGAACACCCTTAAAGTATGTGATCACACGCTAAGTTTCAAATTATGCGCATTTCGCAAGACGGAAACGAAGCTTTGCGTTGCTCGAGACATTGTGGCAGGAACACAGGTCCGCTGTGTTTGCAGTGCGCGTTGCCAGGTAATATGGCTGTAGTTACACCTTATCAGCCATTACGTTGCAGACAAGAGATAGCGCGCCTGGCAGTAAGGCCACCCCACCATCTGTGTGTGAGGTACAGCAGTGCACACACATTGTGAATCTGGGGTGTTCATGTCTAACACTTTACTACTGCTGTGGTCTTCGATGGATTGTCACAATGGTACTGTATAATAATATATATATATATATATATATATATATATATATATATATATATATATATATATATATATGGGAACACTGGCTGACTGACATCAGCAGCTTGACCTAGAATCCGTAAAATGTTTGTGTGGCTCCCCATTAGGTCGTATGCGTTCGCTTAGGTTTTTTTTTTCTCGAAATTCGAACCCTGAGAGGATGACAAGCGGTGAAATGTGTTTTCCAAATGCGTCTACATAGCTCGAACTCGATGGCGTATTGTCGTGTCTTTTGTTTCAATGGGTGAGTCATAAAAATGCATATTAGCCAATTTAAGGATTTTTTTAGAAATTCAACCTTTAAGGTGGTGAAAAGACATAAAATATGTTTTCGATTAACTATCGATGTCTATCGAACTGTTTGAGATACAGAGTTGCTTTTTGCTTCAAAATAATGCTTATCGATGGTAAAGAATGAAAACCTTCTATGTCAAATTTTTTGTAATTTCACATGAAAGAGAAAAAAACTGTTTATAATGTATGGAGCACATCCACAGCTGTAATGTTCATATACCATATTTAGTTACAATTTTATTTACTGTGTTCACTATGTCAAACATACATCGTCAAATTTTCCGTGCAGTAACATTAAAAAAAAAGCTGAAAATTGACATAGAAGGTTTCCATTCTTCACCATCGTTATGTAAATACCCAAAAAGTAGTTTAATGAGATACGGAAGTTATGCATCTCATTTTTGATGCTGCTGGGAGGTAACGCAGGAGGAGCTCAAAGACGTTTCCAGAGAAACACTGTCCAGGCCATCGGATGTTCTCGTCTGTGGACAGACGGTTACGCGAGAGTGGAACAATTACAGTTATGACACCGGGCGCGAGACGCAACATCAAAGTAGCCACGTTTGAGGAGAAGTAAATGGAACGCATAACCGGTTCGAGATCAAGTAGCACACGTGGAATCTCCCACACAATGCATGCAAGCCATCAAAATATGTGGAGGGTTCTGCATGAACAACAGCTACAACAGTTTCATCGAGAAAAGGTGCAAGCGTTACAACGAGCTGATTTTCAACCACGAGTCGATTTCTCTCGCCGATATCTGCATCATTGCAGAGACGAACCGGGCTTTCGTCGCAGCATTTTGTGGACCGAAGAGGATTTTTTTACTCGTGATCGCGTTCTCAACTGTCGAAACTGTCACGCATGGATCATCAACCTCCACACAATGATGCACATCGCAATCAAGTGACATTTGCTGTTAACGTCTGGGCCGACATTGTCGGCGACAACCTCGTGGGACCGTACTATTTGCCGGCACGTTTGATTGGCCGCTTTTATCTATAGTTTTTAAGAGTTCGTTGGAGGACGTGGATTTACAATCGCGCCAGCTTATGTTGTACCACCACGAAAGAGCACCTGCACACTTAAATTTGGAAGCTCATCACGATCTTACCACCACATCTGGTAAGCGAAGGGTAGGCAGAGAGAGGCTTGTGAAATGGCCACCACGCTCCCTAGACATGACTTCACCTGATTTCTTTCTGTAGGGTCATCTCAAAGACATTGGTTTTACGAGACCTAGATCACCCAGTACCTGAACTTCACGCCCGGATTGCTGATGCCTATACTACCATTCGCAACATCCCATACATGTTTGATCGCATAAAACAAACGGTTGTTTGTCGCTGTTAGTTGTGTAGCGAAGTAGGTGGTCGCCATTTTCAACAGTTACTGTAAAATACACGTGAGTTGTTTGTAAGATACGTTCTTGTGCAGGTACTATCTACGGTTTTCCATTTTGGATTACAAGTATCAGAATATCTGTACAAACATACTACTGTCCTATTGCATAACCTATATTCACACACAGAAACTAAACCGTGGTCGTATGACCAGCCTTGCAACGCAGGTTGCGTACCGGCAGACATCAAAGTGCACAATCACATGATAATCCTCACTAACAGTTCGCATTAAAGTGGTCCATGAAGGTGACGTGTATTATGAAAGTGTAGTGCATCTTTGAAAGGCAGTGTTACAATTTGGTAGAACGTGCCAACCCTTTTTTCTCGTTGTATGAAATGCTTGTAGTCCACAATGTGTACAAAAACTGAAGATCAATGTAAATTAGCGTCATTTACAGAATTTTTATGTAATGCCAAGTAGGTATTTTTGTGGGTTTTATTAATTGCAGTTAAAACCTTTTAAAACGTCGATTTGTAAGCGTAGAGATCTCTCTTACGAGTTACTGTATAACATTGTTTGTATGTCAGGTTTTCTACGCCATTTTGGATAGAGAACGACCACACGGTTTTTGTACCTGTCGAGACGGTATCGTGAACTTATTGAAGTGTGGATAATGTTTACAGTGATTGTCCACCATAACCTGTGCAGTGAGCACAGAGCACATGTACGCAGTATTGCCTATGCTCTCCTTGCACTCTATCGCTGTAGCGCCAGCTTCGCTTTGCATTTTTAACAATTATGGCTCTTAGATGAGGATCATTTTTGTTAGAAAGCTTACATTATTCAATAAAACATATTCAAATGTTCCAATATCCCGACGATACGAAAGTTGAATCCAATTAGAGGGTGGCCACCCTTGTAATTTAAGTAACAATGGAAGGTGTCAGCCAGCATTTGACGTGGGTTTCAAGACCCTGATAGCATAAATTACAGTTTAGAGTATTGTTTTACGTAATTCGGTTTCCGATATTTTAATAACATACGGTTATAAAACTCGATATTCAAAGGCTCAGTACTTCCTAAATATTAAACCGAGGTACACTTTTCTACTGTATTTTGATAAGGACTACCTTGCTCAACCGGAATCCGTGTGAAAACTCTGGGTGTCGGCGAATATTTACTGATCTCAATTTAACTTAAAATAAAAGTGCGTGTGGTCGATAAATAAAACACTAAATTAAGTCTACGCGTTTTCGAAGTCAATATGGAAGAACTACAAAACAACAAACATAAGTAATATTAGCGAACTTGATGCATTTGTTTAAGTAATCTGTTTCGCTGTAATGAAATGTACATGATTTCGGCTTCACAGGTTTTTCAGAAATGCGTCGAGATAAATATTTGCTAAAGAAGTTGGCAAAACATTTTTACTTTTTTTTTTGGGGGGGGGGGGCATCGCTTTGGTCAGAACATTCGCCCCACACCGGGCTCGATTCCCCGATTCCCGGCGGGGTCGTGCCCCGGATTTTCGTCATTTGGGAATCGTGCTGGACGATGCCGTTCGGTGGGTTTTCTCGGGATCTCCCGTTTCCCCCGCCCTTATTGCGGCACTGCTCTCTACTCACCTCATGTTATCCTTCACCAGCGCTAGATGTTAAACGCTGACCAAAATCTCTTGCACATACCCTATTGTCTAGGTTTGCTTCCTTTTTCAGTTATGCGAATTGGCTTCGATTAACCTACAATTTTAAAGTGATTCTTTTAGCGCTGAATTATGTACCCTGCCCTCTTAAGTGCGCTATGCACTGAACATTCCTAGTTGTAGAATTACACCAAACACTGTCCAATTCTTACACATTGCATTAATAGTATTTACAAAATATTTTTGTTTCATAGTTTTCGTCCAAGCTGACATTAAAGAAGCGATTTGACCATTTTCGCTACCTACCCAACAATTGAAACTACACGAATGAACGCATTTACAGTGAAAGTAAATGTATTAAACTACAGCATGACACCTTTGTAATTTCACCCAAAATTTTTGTGTTAACATTTTTTAGTTATGTCTAAATTTTTAACATATTTGAATACCTGTATATTTAAAAAAAAAAATTACTTTTACTTGAAATAGAAGAGGTGTCATTCTGTAGCTTAATACTTTTTCTGTCACTCGAAATTACAACATTCTTATCGTTCTAATGTTTTTTTACTTTGGGTAGCGAAAATTGTCAAATCACTACTTTGACATTCGCGTTAATGAAAACTATGGAACCGAAAATATTTTATTTGTGGAAAATTACTGTTAATGTAATGTTTAGACAGTGTCTGGTACAGTAATAAAATTACGAATTTTTCGGTGCAGAACAGAGCAGTCTTCAAGTTCGAGACTGGTCGTAAATAGTTTGTAGAACGTATTTGTCGTTCAACACGGATGCCGGCTTGACGTGAGGCAGAAGCAGTGTCACTGTCACCTGGTCTGCAGAGCCCAACCCACAGACCGGTTACTCAACTTTTTTTTTTGTGATACGTTTTCGCTTGCAGGTAATGACGCAAAGTGTTTAAACGGAGCGCCTGGCGTGGGCTGGTTCACATATGGCCAGCTTGCCTCGAGAGATATAGTATACTGCTAGTGTGTCTGTTTTGTCTATGACCTTCACATTATGTGCAAGACCTTGTGCTTATATGTCGGCGAATAAATCACACGTTGCGAGTATTAGACTGCGTACGTCCTTGGCCATGTCGTGATGAACTGGCTGCAATATTTATGTCATGCATCAGCTGTTGTCCAGCCCTCTTGTGTCTATTGTATCCAGTCCCTCCCTAGATAGGTTGCGTCTGTGTGTGTGACGCAGTAAAGCCGAATTAACAACCACACTTTACATACGTACGAACACACACTCGTATGTTAAGTATTATAGATTGGATTCACAACATATAATTTAATCGAAGGTGTCAAGTTTCTTGTACCTTTCACGCCAACCTCTAAGTTAACGAAAATCTGTAAACCGTGTCGTAAGGTTGTTGCTGAAATCTGCAACCTGCCCTTACCTGAAGAGATCCAAGAAGATCGAAACACGGGTATGTCATTCTTATCCTTGGACGGCCTTACGGTGGATCTCTTCAGGTAAGGGCAGGTTGCAGATTTCAGCAACCACCTTACGACACGGTTTACAGATTTTCGTAAACTTAGAGGTTGGCGTGAAAGGTACAAGAAACTTGACACCTTCGATCACATACCGCCAAGAAACACAGTTTAACATATAATTTAATCCACACATGCGCGGAAAATGTTAATTTCATTACAAAATGTCTGTAATAGATGACAGTAATTTATATTTATCTTTCGTAGAGAATTAAATAATTTATGACCACAAGATAAATTATTTCTCAATATAAATTAATATTTAATTGAATCTTACGTGTGCACGTGCTGCATTCACAGTACGTACGTACGCACGCTACGCGAGGATGGGAATGCTAGCATGTACAATCGGTGTGTCTACTTTTACACGCACGTGCGCACGTACGCTAAGTGGTGGTTGTGAATCCGGCTGAAATTGAAATATTGATAATTGTGCCGCTGACCGGCGTATGTATTACATTATCGCCTCTCCACTCTAGCTACTCAGCTGGCGTGCAGTATTCTACAGTGATCCTTTTTGCCATGGGACTAACAGGATACCATATTTTATTTAGGACAGCATAGTTCAAATCTAACGCTCGTTTCTATTGCTGTGTTTTTGAAATTAGGTTGTAATTTTTTACAGACACGGCAGTCGGAAAATTCTATTTTTGGCAAATTTGAGAAGCCTGAAAATGAAGCTTCTAATAAACGTGCCAAATTTTTAAAACTGTAGTGGCGTAGTTTAAGCTTATGTTCTTTTCTTGGATATACGAATTTAATGCGCCTGTGGGTAGATATACAGATATAATGCGCAGTGGTTAGTTTCGACAAAAAACAGATAATATTTGTAACTCACTGCTACGCATTTGAAGCGCAGGTAGAGGGAGAAGCTCGTATAGGCTCGTCAGTCGCAGCGACCTCGCAGCCTCTATTTTTAACACCTCGTTATTAAAATTTATTCTGCTCTGTCCTCTCGCTGTGTATAATAATAATAGTAATAGTAACGTCACAGTAATTCGGGTTAACTGCAATGCAGTTATTTGAAAATAAATACCTGAATTGACCATAGAGCAGATAAAACTAATTTAGAGAGCATGCATAAGTAAACATTGCGAGAAGGAGTCATTAAATTATTTTTATACTCGTCGCCATTAAAACAGTGATAGGAAATTCTCCACGTTTTCTCTTCGCTGAAAGTGCACCCCCTGTGAAAGTTGCGTACTAGGTCCCGGCCTAGTGGTAAATCGAACCCTGATTGTTCCCGTAGAAAGTATTAATACTAGATGCTTGTCTATCGTGGTTTCAGAATATCTTTGTTTCCATACTGCGTCAGTATGACATGTGCAAACCAAAATGTTGGATTCGCCTAATGTAATGGCTCGTAACTTTCTGTAGCTTTTTTTTTATTTGTGGAGATGTTTGCAGACAGGTCGTTGTATAGTACCTATGTTTTTACTATCTAATGAAATTTACTAAATGAGAAGGGGGTGCGGCGTTTGTCCTAAAATCGTTTGTCCTAAAACCATTTTTCAAGGTTTTGTTGCTTGGACTTCATTTGTCCTAAAATCGTTTGTCCTAAAGTCATTTATCCTAAATTCGTTTGTCCTAAAGTTGTTTGTCCTAAACTCGTTTGTCCTAAAATCGTTTGTCCTAATTTCGTTTGTCCTAAAATCGTTTGTCC
>PNEQ01096379.1:0-12036 GCA_003012365.1 Medauroidea extradentata
CATATATCAGACTAACTAAATCTGATGTGCATAAGGCACGTTTATCTTGAACACACAAGGTTTACATAGTATGCAATATAGTACTTGTAACGTAAGTTTAACAAAGTTATGGGGGTGATGGTGATTGGTGAATTAAGGATGGTATGGGGCCCGAAAGACTTACTTGCATAGGGGCCCGCAAATCCTGTCGACGGCCCTGATTATCGTTACAGACGTAGACTGAGCAATGTGTTATTTTGTGTTGGTACATAGCGAGCACGTGCGAGCTTCGTAATGTCTGAACCTAGCTGGGGATTGGCACTGTAGCATAGTGAATGCCGCGTGACGTCATACGAGCGGCCGACTGCGGGTCGTGATGGGGGAAAGATGCGCACGCGCCTACCTTGTATTTTTCCTAGTACCATGAGCAGTTTGTATGCGAAACTGGAAAAAAATAAAATGTGTTTTCAGTATGTTTATATACTTAAAGAACACACTTCAAATGATATATTAAAATTCGGTGCATTTATTAGCAACCCAAGATGCGTAGCTCGACTGTGTATAACTTTATAGGGCCTGCTGCTGCGTTCTTCCATTTCCTTACGTCTCGTAACCTGTGCTGTGGCCCAGTGATGGAGCCATCTTTTCAGAATGAATGATAACCTGTGCTGCGTGTACATAGACTGCCGCTCATGCCACCTCACCCCTGCTCTGACAGCTTCCACAACGTTTCGACCTTACAACACAAAAGTATCATCTACGGAGTGTCGTGTCGAGTCTTGATTTTTTATAATAAGCAAGAAATTTTTTTTTTTACAAAATTTGTAAAAATTCATTGCAATGATGCTCTATCCCCGTTCACCCAAAGTGTTAGATGCCTTCTCTTTTTACATATATTAAATATGCATCTCTCTAGGTGCACTTTTATAAGGTAATAACAATTATCACGTACTTGTGTTCGAGTGGTCTCACTGCAGTCACTGCTGCTGTGTTGTGAAATCCCACGTGTCCAAAGAAACCCCCGCTTACGGTATGGTCTTTGAACAATTTTTGCGAAGGAGTGTGGTACGAATGTAACAATTTCCATGCACGTGCGTCATTACGAGAGAATGAGTCGCACAAAAACCAACAATTGAAAAAATAATTTGATACAAACAAAAAATAATAATAAAGAAATAGTATTTATTGCTGTCAGCAAATACAGTATGTTGCAAAATTGCATGCCGATGTTTAGGGGAGGTATAAATGTTATGTGAATATGGGACCGGAAATGCACCATTTCTGCACTATAGCTCACATTCGCGTTACTCTGAAGCGCCCTCGCAGCTATTACTAGCAGCATGCATACCAGACGTGACGAATTTAATTCGACGGTACGCATTGAGCGATGTAGTATTGCTGTACGCTATGTGCTTCAAACTCAAGCGCAGAAACCGTACATTTTTGTACCCATATTAAGACCTCGCTATTTAGTGTTGCAGTGGTTTCGAAAATATTTTTTAACGCAAATTAATACATACATCAAAAATTAATTGTTACAGTTTTAAGACGTATATTATCATCGTTTGTATCTGAAGTTTTCTGCTGCAATATAACAAACTGTTTTTTTGTGATTTTTGTCCCTGAAATATCACATATTTCTTGGTCAAAATAAGCCAAAATGAAGCAAAATAATTTTTTCTAGCAAACGGTATATTATTTTTGATAACGCCCTGGCAAAATTGTGTATCGTATAACTTAAAACAGCCTAATTTTTTTTTTCAAAACATTTGGTTAAAAAATATTTAAGTTATTTGCAATTGTTTGAAATAAATGCGACTAAGAGACATTTTTGTTCCTTTAGACAATTGTCACGATTGTTCCACCAAAATATTGGCATGCAATGTTGCAACATCGTGTATACATATATAATACCAACACATTCTCTCTCACACACATTCAAACAGAGCTTGGTAGCGCAACGGTAACACGTCGGACTAGCATTCAGGAGGTCGGCTCCGGCCATCCTGATTTCAGTTTCTCGTGGTTTCCCGAAATCGCTCCAAAGGCGAATTCTGTGATGGTTCCCTAACAAAGGAAATAGTCGACACCTCTCCCAGTCACTGTCATTGTGACAAGTTGTCATCGTTTCTAATGACCTTGCTGTCGAGGTAACGTAAAACCCACTTACATTACCTCTCTCTCTCTTTTTTTCCTTCTTGCTCAAACACCCATGTTTTGTTTCTTCTTTCAGAACATACCTGTCCTAATTATTTTGCGCAATGCCGCATGCTCGTGCGTGTCATTACATAAAGTAAATATTATAGATACGTTCTGAAAGACGAAGCAATATATACAGGATGTTACTGAACAACACCGACAAACTCCGGCAGGTGATTCCTTATGGGAAAAAAAAAAACAAGCACAAATTATACTGTGCATTTTTCACCTAAACTTAATATTACGGGAGTAATGAGACTCTGAATATCAAAATTTATAATCGTATTTCCTCAAAATATCGGAAACTAAATAACATAATAAGACAATATCTTCAGCATTGATTAATGCTGTTGAGACCTTCAAACCAACTGCAAAAACAACTTGATACCTTCCGCCCTTATGAACGTAAAAGGGGTGGCTACCCTATAATTGCATACAACTATTTTACCGTCAGGATTTTCGAACATCTGAAGATGGTTTATTGATAAATGAGACCCGTGTAACAAAAAAGGCCCTCTTGTTGCAACTGTCTAGAGGACATACCGGTTATGCTCAAAACACATCTATCTGAATATTCGCGCAGACTTACAGAGCCTAGAGCATAGGCAATCCTGCGAACGTCCATGTGATGTGTGCAGCGTACGAACGATGGTGGACATTCATTGTAAACAAGTACAATACTGAAAGTCGCAGACCAGTTTGTTTCTAGCATGCTGCGTATCGTAGCAGTTGTGGACGAAAATTGTAGGTCCCAGGCAGCTGAAACATGTGCAAATGGTATTGTGTTCGTCATGCTGGTAATATACCAAACACGAATAACTTCGTGAGGTAATAATTGGAAAAGAAAAAAATAATAGTACAGTGTCTGTATCAATGTGATTTCTCTAAACCATGTTATCTCCCGAAAATCAGGATGATAAAAGTAATTGATTTGCGTAAACGTTAGGATCCCCACACGATGCAGCAATAAATCGTGTGTGTTACACCTTTGAAAATGTCGTACGTCAAGATATTCACTTAAATTGTAACATGGGTGTGATTGCAAACACAAAAACAGTTCAGAGAACTTAGTCTTGTCGAAATAAACAGTTTTCGCCAAACTCCTCAAAAATGTAGCGTGCATGCGTAACAGGCAGAGAGTGTCGAGCCGTGTAGGCTACTTGCAATACACATGCAGAAGTAGTTGTGGGGGTTGCGATGGTTGGTCAGATGCGTTTAAAAAACAAAGTGTTACGTGATAGCAATGCATACTATTGTGCACAAGTATTGACATTAAACTAATAAAGACAGTAATAGCCACAAAAAACAACAAACGTAAAAGCTTTTGTATGACTTTAGAAATAGCAACATGCATAAAGGATTTCTTGTAGGAATACTGCCAGAATGAATGAAGAGATTATGACGGCTCGTAACATTTAAGATTTTGAGAGCCAAAGAAGGTGACAGGGTGTGAACATGGAGTTGCACTGGGAATGGAGGATAAGGAAAATGGGAGTTCCGCAAGAAAAGCCACCGCCCAACGTCGCCGTACCGGCACGATTCCCAAATGTGAAAATTGGCGTGACACTCGGCGGTAATCAAAACCGTATCACCTTGTAGGGAGACAAGCATAGTGACCATTAGATCACCGTGACGGTTGTAGTTGCAATACTTTGGAGAAACAACATTGATACCGATACTGTTTTTTTTTTTTTTTTTTTTTTTTTTTTTTTTTTTTTTTTTTTTTTTTTTTTTTTTTTTTTTTTTTTTTTTTTTTTTTTTTTTTTTTTTTTTTCAAATATTACCTCACGAAGTTATTCGTGTTTGGTTAATGACGAACACAATACCATTTGCACATATTTCAGCTGCCTGGGACCTACCATTGTCGTCCACAACTGCTACGACATGTACGCAGAATGCTAGCAACAAACTGATCTGCGTCTTTAACACTACTGTACTTGTTTACAGTGAATGTCCACCAGCGTTTGTACGCTGCACACATCACATGGATGTTCGCAGGATTGCCTACGCTCTAAGGCACTGTATGTCTGCGCGAATATTCACATGTGTTTTGAGCATAAACGGTATATCCTAGACAGTTGTAACAAGAGGGCCATTTTTGTTACACAGGTCTCATTTATAAATAAACCATCTTCAAATGTTCGAAAATCCTGACGGTAAAATAGTTGTATGCAATTACAGGGTAGCAACCCCTATTATTTTCATAAGGGTGGAAGGTATCAAGTTGTTTTTGCTGTTGGTTTGAAGGTCACAACAACGTTAATCAATGCTGAAAATATTGTTTTTTTTAATGATATTTAGTATCCGATATTTAGGGGAAATACGATTATAAATTTTGATATTCCAAGTGTCATTACTCCCTTAGTATTAAGTTTAGGTGAAAAATGCAGAGTATAATTTCTGCTTGTTTTTTTTTTTTTTTTTTTTTTTTAATAAGGAATGACCTGCCGGAGTTTGTCGGTGTTGTTAATTAACATCCTGTGTGTGTATGTATGTATGTATGTATGTATGTATGCATGTATATGTATGTATATATATGTATGTATATAAATGTATATATGACTTATGTATATATAAACACAAATACAAAACCGAGATAAGCGGAAATGGCGAGGTTTATGGATGGAAGCAACGAGCGAGGGCGATAGAAGAGAATAAAGATAGGGACTGATATCAACACATACGAAAACATCATGTTTCCTTCGAAGACAGCAGATGCAACGTTACGGGGACTTATATCAGCCCCAGTCTTCATGCGCTGTTACAGTCTGAGAAACTCTCTAACGTAATAACTTTACGTTTGAATACAATTATATCCTAAGGTGGTTGTCTGGGTGGATGTATTTTGCGCGTTCGAGACATAGAAGTGCGGAAACGGTAAGGTGGACACAACACGCGTATAGGCGGTTCGGAATAAA
Source organism: Medauroidea extradentata (assembly GCA_003012365.1). NCBI lineage: Eukaryota > Metazoa > Arthropoda > Insecta > Phasmatodea > Phasmatidae > Medauroidea > Medauroidea extradentata. Next base: position 5,097 of record PNEQ01096379.1, read on the forward strand.
GTGAGCAGTAAAAGAAGCCCTGCTAAAGATCTATTTTCAGCGAATTCGTATCTCTCCGCGCGTAACAGCTAACGACGGGAAATATCTAACCTCTCTGGACACGTCACTTGATGTTTGCGCGTGTGAGATAAATTGTGCAGTCCGTAAAAACCTACATAGTTTGATAGAAAAAAAATTTTATTAATTACATTAAATATGCTAATTCCATTTGATTTAATTTAAGAGTCATTATATTTAAGAAGTAAAATACACGGAATTACATTCCTAAATTCGCTGCCAACAATACGAGTAAGGTAACTATTGTTTATGTTAAAGTATATGTAGTAACGGCTAGTGATTATTTTCGAAGGTTAAATATGTAGTGCTCACTTTATCCCGAACGACCTATATCACTCCTCATCCTAGCCTCTAGGTGCAAGTCAGTGAACTAGAGTGCGGTCTTCTCGCCTCTATGAGACATTCAGTGGTCACCCTATCATTTATGACGTAATATTATGAAGTTGTGTTGCGCCGTCCTATACACTTATAAATACTCTGCACCGATATTTGTACACCTAAAACAATAACAAAAGCACACACGTTTTGACAGTTTCCAGCCCCAGGACAACATTAGAGATTACTTGAGGACATGAAATGGATATAGACTACACTCGTGGAGCGTTTGTTGAATGGTATTTCTAAGCTAACGTCTCTCACGCAAGTTGGGCAGTTTTCGAATAAACTTCCATCGACCGAAGCTCTATACACTGGCCGACGTCCTGGACAGGCAGGCACCTTAACCTATGAGGTATGTATTTTACACGAGACGATATAAACAATTATCACACTTCTGAAGCCATAGCGTCTGATAATATTGGCCCGAGTTTCTCGGCTTTCGAGAGAATTACGTTTTTTAACCCAGGCGAGGGTCGATATCGTTAATAAAAAATGCTTTGTAATTTTGTTGCGTATTGGTTTTACTGTATAATCTCCCGAGTAAAAGGTGTAAAGCTTATTAAACAATTAAATGAATATAGTTAAAACTAGTCATAACCAAGTTAAAGACCGATTTTACGATATATGCTCCCGCTTACGTTTAATAAATAATAATTATCATCAACAACGTACAAAATCGGGTCCAATCCATATAAGAAACACGTTGAGAAGTTCCTTATAAAATAGAGTTTTGCTTGCACACTACAACGCTGTTAACAAGGCAGGCAGACGGCAGCCTTAATGGCATTCAAGTGCGATAAAGTCATAAGTTTATAATTATATGAGATATTTTAGTTTTGAAGACGATACTTGTGAGTACAGTTTCCTCTTACGAAACGATTTTAGCTCGCGTAGTTTTCTCATAACGGTGCGTCAAAGTCAAAATTTGCATGTTCTGCTGCCATGCAAATAGTGAAAACCAATTGACTTACATACGTGAAATATTTCACAGTGAAATAACACAATACGGGCTAGGTAAGAAAACATTTGAAAAAATCCGGCGAACAGTTTTGGATTTTAAAAAAAATATTTGCTGAATTTGCAACTTTTTTCTGTACTTTTAGGATTTTTTTAATTTCAAAATATAATGTTGTGGATTTTTTAAATGTTTTATTGCATAGCTAATGGTATGTATGTCCACAGTGAATTATTTTGTTTAATTAGGTCAGTTGGTTTTCACTATTTGCATGGCAGCCTTAAGCAAGTTTTGACTTTGACACCCCGTTATGAGAAAACTACGAAAGCTAAAATTATTTCGTAAGAAGAAAATGAACTCACAAGTATCGTCTACGAAACTAATAATATTTCATAAAAATATAGAATTATTATTTTATGGCGCTTGAACACCCTTACGGGCGTTGCCTACCACGTGTATCAAATATGTTACAGTGTATTCATGAATACGGTTTTTTTTTTACGAAATTGTTCCACATGCACTCATTGTGTCAATGGAGGGAAACAAACACACACTTCTTATAAGGACGGAATGTAATCGTAAAGACGCCGTTCTCGTTACAAACCCTGCTTCTAAGTCCTCCAACTTTGCTAAAAACGGCCTTTCAAGACTGCCGTACTGCAAAATGTACTAACCACATGTATGTAAAACTCAGATATAAACGTACACTAAACTTTGCTACAGACTTTACACCAGTACAATAATTTCGTCAACGCTTAAAGTTCCATGGTAAAAATGGATCGGCGGTAATCTTGAACACTAATTAAGGACGTTGGGCCCGTAAAAATTCTAAATTTTATATTTGTGCCAAACACTGTTCAACTTTTACACATCAGATAACATGTCATTTCCCCGAATAAAAAAAAAGTAGGGCCCATAGTTTTAGCATAATCACCTATCAAAGTAACAAAATTGCAGTTGCGGTGTAGCCAAAATAATAAAAAATAATTAACTTGCAGAAACAAGATAATTCATATCGATACTTAATGATGTGAACTACTTCAAGACACTTTTGTAAACACAAAGCGATATGTTTTTGTATTTTTTAAAAATTGATGAAAATTAGTAAATTTTTGCATAAATTTGACTTTCGGCTACTACTGAAATATTCAAAACTAACTTTTGTCAAACATGTCACAAAATTCATTGATACACTGACTTTCAGTTCCCGTAATTTTGAATTCATTAGTTAATTACTTTTTTTTTATTTTGACTGCACCGTAATGGCCATTTCGTGACTTTGATTAGTGATTTTGCAAAAACTATTGGGCCTAATTTTTTTTATTTTGGGAAATGACGTGTTATCTGATGTGCAAAAGTTGAACGGTGTTTGGCACAAATATAAAATAATGAAATTTTACGGGTCCAACGGCCTTAAGGGCTTGGCTCGTTGGGGCGGTGCGGCATTTAATGCGCGCTTTAAGGTCGCCCGTATATTGTAGCTCCGAAACTTCTGAGCATCTAACGTGCAGGTAGGCAGCACACTTAAGAGCGCATGGTAGATAAACAAACGCTAAAAACATCAATTGATTTTTACGCTTTTTTCAAAGCCAATATGGATAAAACTCTCAATGTCAATCCTGGGTAAAGGCAGTTCGGAATAAAGTGAGCACTCGAAAAAGCCCTGCTAAAGATCTATTTCCAGCCAATTCGTATCTTTCCGCATGTAACAGCTAACGACGGGAAAAGTCTAACCTCCTGGGACACGTCACTTTATGTTTGCGCGTGTAAGATAAGTTGTGCAGTCGGTAGGTACTTATATATTTTGATAAAAAAGTAGTTTATTAATTACATAAAATACAACTATATCGCTGTAGGTTGATTTTGTTTCAGCATTGTTGTATTTAAATACGAATAAACACGGAACTATGTTGTGTTATTTCGCTGCCAACCATACAAGCAGTAAAGTGACTATCGGTAATGTTGAATTATATGTAGTAACAGCTAGTGATATTTTTCAAAAGTTAAATAATTAGTGTTCACTTTATTCCGAACGGCCTATAATGGTATTTGCCTACTATGTTTGTAAATATTTATCCAAAATTACTAATTCGTTACGCGCCGCAGGTTAATGCACGATGTTCCGGCGTCAGAGATTGCGCTTCAGAAGTTCGTAACACTGGAAACAATTTTGTTTAAAACGTTGGCTAAAACTATTGTCTAGGATTGCTATTGTTTAATTTTCGCAAATTGTATTCAAGACACCTACAGTAATAGATTTACGCTTTTAGCGTTGAATTATGTACCATGCCCTCTTAAGGGCACTACTGCCACTATTTTCATAACTACGTTTTTATTTTTATTCGTACCAGATATATTTTTTTTTCATACTTTAGACACAAAATGTGACTAATTTTGGCTCTTATGAACATTTTTTATCTCACATAGTTTTCGCGTAATGGCTTGTTCAAGTCAAAATTTGCGTGTTTCCGCTTTAAGGATTACACTTAAACCAACTGACTTACCTAACTGGAAAAGAAAATTGTGGAGAAGATTGTGTTTGTGTGTGAGGCGAAAATCGATGAGGCGCTACGAGCGATGTCGGCCGGCACATGTATTGTAATATCGCCTCTACGTCCAGAGTTGAAACGCGCGCACAGTGTTCCCATCGTAAAGTTTTTACTATTGGACTTTAAGGACTTGGGCCCGAATTTCTCGGCTTTCGAGAGAATTATTTTTTTAAATCCATACGAGAGTCGATATTGTAAATTTGCTTCGTAACTTTGTTGCAAATTGGTTTTACTATGCAATGTAATTTTTCGAGACAAACGGTATGATGACTGTAACTAATTTATCAATTAAAAGAAATTTTCGTTAATTAACTAATTAGCAACTATTTTGCAGTCTTCTGGCTCGACAAAATTAGAGTATGCAGTTTAAATCAGTCATAACAAAGTTACGAAGCGATTTTACGATATCGGCTCCCATTTATGTTTTAAAAAATAATTGTCGTTAAATGCGAAGAACCTCGGGCCCATTCCCTTGAGTGGTGAGCCTGTCATTTTATTGAACGCGTCACTGTAGCGAAGTCCAATATACTTGCAGACCTCAACCTTAAACAAATCCGTTACACTTATCTTGAGAAACAACCGCGTGAAAAAGCTGTTTTTAGTCAAGTTTGGGGGTTGTAAAATAATGCTTCCAATGTGCTTGCTGTCTTTAAAGTCACATTCACAAGTAGTTTGAAGAGTGTTTTATTTTCGTAGATAAGCATTATGGACGCACGTTTACTGGTCTCTGAGAAAAAACGTGACTCCGAACTCGCTGCATGCAGTTCGAGCGCCAACCAGACGGCTATCTTAACACGTCCAGATAATTTTATATTCTGCCCACGACGGCGCCGCTGACTAGGATTAATTAAATGGAAAATAGGTAATCGCGGTTAACTCGCTCGCGGCTTAGATGCTGTGTGAAAATTAGAGAGAGGGGGAGGATGGAAGATGGCCTGGGGACGACGGTGAGTGTATAATCTTGGCAATCTGCCGCGCCTTGAACAGTTGTGACGTCATCAGGCGACCATGCTCGTTACGTAAGCGAGACCTGTCTCTCGCTGCCCACTGCTGCCGTCTGTCGTGACCGCCGCATACTAACACGCTGTAGTAATTAACAACCCGCTCTCATACACAAGACTAAGGTTTATTTATTTAATTACCTGTAACTTAACTTCACTCGTCCGTATTTATAATACATCACTAAACTTGTGATCTTTCCCGGCTAGCTGGGAAAAGGCCCGTGTGCGTCCTATTCCTAAAATATCAAATCCAAGTAGTATGTGCGAATACAGGCCAATAAGTTTATTACCTTGTTTGTTAAACGCCCTTGAATACATTGTGCATGAACAAATTTTTCTCATGTGAATAAACATAACCTGTTAAACCACTTACAGTCTGGTTTCAGATACCAACTCAGTACTTGTACTGCACTAATAAACGTTACCGATGACATACGATGTTCTATGGACTCTAGGCAAATCACCCTTCTGACATTAATTGACTTCAGCAAAGCTTTCAACTCTGTTGATCATGACATACTAATAGCTAAGTTAAGAAATCTTTTCAAATTTTCTCTGACAGCGTGTGAATGGATTAAATCGTATTTATCGGAAAGATATCAGTGCGTATTTTTAAACGGCATGAAGTCTCGCTGGCAAGCAGTTTTTAAAGGCGTACCTAAAGGATCAGTTTTGGGTCCTCTACTGTTCTCATTATTTATAAATTATCTTCCAAAATGTTCATCTCGTACCAGCTATCATATTTACGCGGACGATCTCCAGATGTATATATCATCACCTCAAAATCAAATAGTCTTCTCTTTTCAGATATTGAATATAGATCTTAATGAGGTATCAAAATGGTCTGAAGCAAATGGTGTTCAGATTAATCCACAAAAACCCCATGCACAATAATCGGTTCCCCACCTCTACTTACAGCTGCTAAGAAACTTCCTTTGCCTAATATAGTGTTTAAAGAATTAGTCATTATCATCAGTAGTAGCGTTAAAAGTTTGGGTGTAGCAATTGATGAAAATCTATCGTGGGCAGGTCACACATAATATGTTTGCAGTAAGGTGTATAGAACGCTGCATTCTATTAAGCGATTCACTAATCTGTTGCCGGAGCGTATTAAGGCCCGGTTTGAGTCGCCATATTGAATTTTATTATTTTTCACTTTTTTGGAATTCTGAAAAGAAAAATTTTAAATATGCGATTATACCTCAAATTTTATCTAGGGTAAACCTGGGTAATTTCGTGATAGATTAAAAAAAAGGTGTTAAATGTAGATGAACATTTATAAACACTAATTATGAAATATATCATCCGAAAGAACGCATTATTAGGCATCATCCCATATATGTAATGTCAATGTTTCTTTACTCAGTTAATTACAATAAATGCTTTTGTTAAATTGCAAGATCCATGATAATAATTTCGTGATATCATTGGTAATTTCGTGATATTACCTTGGTTATTTCGTGATAGAGCATAAAATCTCCTGAAAGACGATAAAAAGTCAAATAAAGCAATTTGTATGCACACGAACAAAACATGTAATGACCAGTCCTATATTAGAACTTCCCTTGTAAATTTAAAATATAAAAAAAATAATAATATAAAAAAATTCAAATTTATCTAAAAAAGTTTTAAACATAAAATGTGATATTATTTAGGTCTGTCTTTAAGAACTTTCCTGGCAACAGCCACTCAATAAAATGTCCTCCTTATTACATTGTTCAACTAACTAAATCCTTAACGAAAAGAATTACAAAAACCAATTCCAAAATATTTATGAAAAGCTTTCAAAATACAATTTGTATTTTTTTTCCAGTTCCCAGCCTTTCAGAATCTCTCAGATAACAGTCGTACAGAAACATGTCCTCCTAAGCGCACTAATCGACCAACTACATACTTTATGGAAAATTAATTACAAAAAACGAGCTACAAATAAGTAAAAAAAATTGAAGACAAAATGACAACAGACACAATAACATGTCCTCCTAAGCACACAAATCGAT
>PNEQ01096380.1:0-12033 GCA_003012365.1 Medauroidea extradentata
GCCGGAAACAAGATGGCCGCCGGAAACAAGATGGCGGCACGAATCCTCAAATCCTCAGCCCGCAGCCTGTGCCCCAGAAGCCCCATAACCTATCTACTTACAGCGATTGACAACTGTCACCTCATACTGACGCAGTAGTCGTGAATACTTTGTTGTACGCTCCCAGCTGCGAACCTCGTTTAATGGCATGTTTGGTGCGTGTGCACACATAAATGTTGCTAGTAATGAAGTGCAGTACGAATGTTTTTATAAGAGGAGGGAGTGTTCCGGTACGTCTGTGAGGTGTATGCTGTACAATGGTATGTATACGGTATGTATACGGTATGTATGGTGATTGTGGGGCATCTCTGTGATATGTCTGCTGTAGTCAGTTGAAATGCGAAAACGCATTCTCTTAAAATGTTATTTAATAATGCCAATCTACATGAATATCATGAGAATACTCAGTCCAACACTTGGTACTGAAAACCTAAAAATATTAACTTTTTAAAGTTTATTTGAAAAAGTTACTAACCCCGCTGTACATTAAGGTTGCTATAAAGAGAAGATCCGTAAATTTTATGTTTGTATTTATATTAATATGTTAAACAGTATGCCATTTTCCGCAAATAAAAAATTTTATGTTTCGTAATTTACACATAAGTCTTGCAAAATCGTCGGTTTACTGTTATACAATCCTTAAAATTCTAAAAACTATCATAATCACAGAAAGTACATAATTTGTAAAGAAATTAAAAAGCTCGAAGCTCCTTCAAGATGACTTTGTCTACGCAAGGATTTTTTTCAATTGTCAACATTGCTTTATATAAGCCACGGTCGTAGAAGAACAGGTCTGGACACTCGCCTGGAAACTTGACCCCCTTGTTGTTTGGCTGTAGTTCACTAAGTTCACGACAATGCTATAGGTTTTTGGCGCTGCTGTTAGGGCGGTCGACTCAAACCGCCCACTTCCTCCCCACTAAGATAAACTATTTATCAAAACATATTTTTTTATCAATTTATGAAATACTTCCTTCGTTCACAAATTCAAGAAAAGGCTCCAGCAATCTTTATTCACTTTATAAATTTAACAATGGAAAAAAGTGGACGGAGTTTGAGTCCGACCGCCCGGAAAACAGTGCCAAAAAGTACGACATTCTCGGTAACTTGACGAACTACAGCCAAACAACAAGGGAGTCAAGCAAAATCTGTTGTTAGATAGGTGAGTGTCTAGAACTGTTCTTCTACGACCGTGATATAAGCCTATTTTGACAAAGAGGAAAATATTTTCCCAGTCATAAAGGTGTGCTGATGTACCTTGAGTATTTTACTTTATCCGTGAATTGTTTCATTTCAGTAATATTTATTTATTTATTTAGGTCTGAAATTCAAACATGCACTTGTACGCAAACGATGAATTATATTTTGTGGGTAGTTAGACTTTAATTAAATTCTAAAAGTTGAACATTGTGTAGTACAAATTTAATATTACGATGATACTGGCACACTTCATTGTTATGAAAACTTATGATCCAAAATACAGTAGTCATACGAACTGACACCTTCCTTGAAGCCCGATATGCTATGTAAACGTGTGGTGAAAAAACCATGGGTTCATTTGGGCATGACAAGAGAAAAATATTGGCCAAGTCTATTATTAACCATCGTATAAAAAATTATAACATGCTTCATCGTCAAGGGAAGTGAATTTCGCTCAAACTTCTAAACTATGAATGTTCTGGTGGTCTGATTTCACTCTACAACTGCAGAACAATTCCATCCACGTATTTAAATGTGCGTCATTCACAAATCTATGCATTTCAGCTGGGTAAAGTGGCCGCGGTGGCTGAATGGCGATCAGGGTTCGATTCCTGGCGGGGTTAGGCCCCGGAATTTCCCATGTGGGAATTGTGTCGGACGATGCCGCTGGTCGGCGGGTTTTCTCGAAGTCTCTCCCGTTTACCCGCTCCATCATTCCGGTGCTGCTCCACACTCACCTCAAGTCAACCCTCACCAGCGCTAAAGACCTCGATGTTGAGTGCTGACCAAAATCTCTCACTCACTCACTTACCTGGGTAAACATGTACCACGCATGACCGATAATATAGTGTGGTCTATATATGCACACATTATATATAGGTGAATATGTGTGTATAAATGTATATATACACATATATCTACATATATACATATATATTCATATATACATACATATACAGGATGTATATATATGCATATATATAATCATACATACACACATACGTACATTCATACATACATATACAGGTTGTATCACCTATGAGTTGTCAGGAGCATTTGCGCTGCTGTTTTCGCGTCTTGATATTCTGTTTCCTGGTTTGTTTAGATAACATCTGCCCAAAGAAAACGTGAAATTGGCTTCGTCGTGTGTCGTCCCAATAAGTGACGAAACGCCATTTTGTTGGTCTTTGCAAGTTAAACCTTGTAGAATATTTAATTTTATTTCGGCGATAGATAGTATGGCTTGACTATTGTCCGTAGCGAATAATACATCAAGAATATAAATTACATTTGACCGAAAAAATCAAAGGATATTTACATTTTTTCAAGTAGCAACTAAGGTGCGTAAATGCATCTGACGACTCATAGGTGAAACATCCTGTATACACATACACACATATAGGATGTCCTCAAACAATCACATAAATACGTAACGCGAATGCTTGGCTAAATTGGAGACGAAAATGTGTCAAAATGTTGTATGAATACGTGCATGGAGAATGTCCCCTCATGAGCTGCACGTTCAGGTATTGTTTTATGTATGTTGCGTGGAGTAAATGTAGAATCGTGTTTGGACTGCTCGGAATTGAAACCTGCACCCACAAAATACGGGCCAGAACAGTATTAGTAAGTCATATATGTGTAGATTGGAAGAGGGGACTAACTTCAGTGCTGTGTGGCCGCATTGTTCATGTAAAATGACGTTGTACAACATTTTGCCACTAACATTTTCATGTCCAATTTAGCCCAATATTCGCATTGTGTCACAAAAATAAACATACACATGCACACACACGCTTATAGGTATACATATACAGGATGAGTCTGAATAACACTGACAAACGCTGTCAGGTGATTCCTTATGAAAAAACAAACGGAAATTATATTTTGCATTGTTCGCCTAATCTTAATATTAAAGGAGTATCGAGTATTTGAATATCAAAATTTATAATCGTATTTTCCCAAAATATTGGAAACTAAATGACATAGAAAAACAATATTTTCAGCATTGATTAATGCTATTAGAACCTTCAAACCAACAGCAGATAAAACTTATATCTTCTACCCTCATGAAAATAAAAGGGGTGGTTACCATATAATTGCATACAACTTTTTTACCGTCAGCATTTTCGAACATTTTAAGATGGTTTACTGAGAAAAGGGAATTGTGTAACAAAAATGGAATTCTTGTTGCATGCTGTTTATGCTCAAAACACACTTGAATATTCGCGCAGACATACTGAGCCTAGAGCATAGGCAAAACTACGAACATCCATGTGATGTGTGCAGAGTACAGACGATGGTGGACATTCGCTGTAAACAAGTACAATATTGTTAATGTCACAGATCAGTTTTTTGCTAGCATTCTGCGTACATATCGTAGCAGTTGTGAACGAAACGGTAGGTCCCAGGCAGCTGAAACATGTGTAAATGGTATTGTGTTCGTCATGCTCGTACCTCGAGTATTTTACTTTCTCCTTGAATTGTTTCATTTTAGTAAATTTCATTTTTTTTTAAAGAACTGAAAAAGTGAAACAAGAATTCACACATGCACTTGTACGCAAACGATGAATTCTATTTTGTGGGTAGTTAGACTTTATTTAATTTCTAAAAGTTGAACGTTGTTCAGTACAAATTTGATATTACGATGATACAGGCATACTTCATCGTTTACAGTGAATGTCCACCATCGTATGTACGCTACACATCACATGGATGTTTGCAGGAATGCCTATGCTATGCTCTGATGGACACCCACATTCAACAACTCCTGTCGTCTCTAATGTGTCACTCACTAGCATGACTGCATTTGTATCCAGCAACTTCCACATCGCCCTAACTTATGCTGGACTGCCATGTTGGGTGGTCAGAGGAATAGTGTGTTTGGCCCAAGCATTCCCAAACGCATTGTTTGGTAGGAAGATGTGATTCTTAATATAAAAATGCATTGCCTTCATTGAAGAAATAAATTGTTACTTATTATTCTGGTTGCAAATTAACACTCGTAGATTAAATTATTAGTTTCAGAAACTTTCCTTAATATACAGGCACTATTAAAATATGTCTTAAAGTTATCACTTTAAAATTCAAATAATAAACCATACATGGTTGCCCTAAATATGCATTGATAACTTAACAGGAAATCAGGTTGAAAAGTTGAGTTTTAATATGTCAATAAAACTTTGACTTAAATTGAGAATTACGCATCACATAAAATCTGCGTTACTTAAGATTAACGAACATCTTTCTAATAGATCCGTCCAGCTAACCACATGACACAGTTATGCTACGCTTCTAAAGCGTCTAAATAACTGTAGTGCACATCTCGTTGCTCGCTCATAAGCTTCAGCCATTGCAATTAGAAGCAACACCAAAAAGATTTTATTTTTCTCGCTACAGTTGTAACGATATGACGTTGCAATATTATGTTAGGTTTTAAAGCCCTATTTCTTCCGGTAGACTAATGTGTGTTGGTTACTTGGTTATACCAAATATTTGCATGAAACACAAAATGTCATACATGCTCACATACACAAACACAGTTTGAAGACAGAGATCATAACTGTCACTTAAATACATTAATCGTAGCTGCATAAAGTGGTTCTCACTGCAGTTAAAGTTGCTAAATAAAAGTTACGAGTTATTTATGGTGTTAAATATACTTAACGTCTTGCTGACAGTGAAGTCTTCAGCGACATAAACACACAACATTCATTTCTGGAAACGACGGAAAAAGTGAAATCAGGATGGCTGGAGACTCGAATTTAACCCGGATCCTCACAAATATTTGAAAAAGTTGAGAATTAGTTTTGTGCTCCATCGCCCATAATTTGAACATTCACTAAATAGACGCCATATTATGCAGGCGGTAATATATATAAACTCAAATTCAATTTTTATATATTTCTGTTTTTTTTCTTTCGATGTCAAAGCGAGAAACCTATTCAACGATTAAACCAAGACCAGCTTTGCTATCGTCTAATTTGTTAGACCGAGTGACCGGGTGTCTGGAGGGTCTAACTTTGAAGATGACGTGATCGACTCCGTCTGGGTGTAGTGGGTAGGAATTTAGCAGTGATTTATTTCTGAATTTAGTTTTCTATCTCCTGGTGGGTACTGCATAGCTAAAAGCCCACTAGATCTTTCACCAGTTACAATAAGTTCCTTGTTAGCCTCGTTACGTAAAATAAATCAATGCTGCAGTAGTTTATTTGGTTCTAACACAGTAACATATTTGTAGTGCCACAGCTGGTTTGCTATCAATCATGATCTTCTGAAGCTCACTTCTGACATGTATTTTTACGTCCTAACAACGTTTGTTCTATCAGACATCCAGTTTTAAATATACCTATGTAAAAAAGTAGTTCATGATTAAGTTTTACTAAGAGGGAGTAATCAGTTAATTTGTTAATGATAAAGTTATTTTTAGTTTGTCTGATTTTTCTACCCACACATCTGTATGATTCGGAACCAGTTTCCATTTTCACGTAACATCACGTATATGCTAGTAAATAGAGCTGCGAAAATATAAATTCCACAATTCACATCAAACTAAAAGAAACAAACTGGATAGAAAATATACAGGAATTTAAATTGCTCAGATAAACTGCTATGGCTGCCATAGATTCAAAAGTTTTTTTAAGGTAAAAATGAAATCAATGTGCGTCCAGTTAGTGGGTCACTAGTTTACCGCAAATATGCCCACGATCCTTGCAACGGTAACCGACCAATGACAAGAGATTCGTCCAAATGTCGTCAAGCTGTTCTGCTAGACTACAGGCGGAGCTTCTGTGGTGTAAGAGTCCCGATCACTTGTGACATCAGTTTGATTTAGGTTTTTTTAGTAGGGTTGGCAATAGGGACAAAAGTTCCTGCGGATTGAGTTTCTTCATCAATTCACGTTTTCAAAAGTTGCGGAAGAATGGATTTCTTGATCTACTCTTGTCATAAAACTTACTTTTTAAATACATATACGAATTCCGGGATACTGTGTTCAGAGACATTAAAATATATGCCTACGAATAATAACGACTACGTGAAGTGACCACAGTGTTTCAGGCGCATGTACGCAATCCATATTAACCCAATATAAATCAAGGCTAATCTTACTATCGCTATGGTAATAAGAATATTACACATATCAAAATTATTTTCGCGTTCTTCTTTTCGCTGCGTTCGCTGAAGTCAAGTGTAAAAAGAATGGTCGACTAAAATTTTACAAAACTTAGATCACATTGATGATGTAACCGTTTGTTATACTTGATTTTGCAGAACACAGCGAAAATAAGAATGATTTTGTCTTTGATAAAACGCGGAGTTAATGTTGCTATCTGTAATACTCTTATTTCTATAGCTATAGTAAGATTAGCCTTGGTTTATATGAGGTTAATGCGGGTCTCTCAAATGCGCCTGAAACAGTGGAACGTCCCATTAACTGTTTAAGTGGAATTGATCTCCGTCAGATTTAATTAATTGTTTTTCACATAAATTAAAGATAAGATTGTATTTAATGTTTTGCACGTCGATAGGGCACATGTTCACTTTTTTTAAATACATACGGCATGGTGTCTGTTACTATTGTGACCTCTAGATTCATACGTTTCTTGTCAGATGTTTACCTTTACAAAATAATGAACATATTGAGGTTGAGACAGTTGCATGAAATTTGTGAACTTTTATACATGCCCTGTCGTGCTGCCGAGATTAAACATCCAGCAGCAAAAAATGAGAATAAGTTTCATATTGCTTCACTTTAATACGTCCAATCAAGGTTTTTAACTAAACCCAGTCTATACGATTCAACTAAACTATGAACATTCAAGTAAAGCCGAATTCAGTTGTGTAAGGGGTTGAATTGACTTTCAAAAATACAAGCGTAAGACATATTTTTGAGTCTATTATGTGTTCTTCCGATGCGCCTAAGGCCACGGGTTTCTATGTATGCTATTTTAGTTAGTTTTATTCTTTAAATCTTGAAATGGAGCAACCTGTTAGAAAGAAATGTTGAAAATTGTTTGTACTATGTAGCCTAATTTTTTCAAAACATAAGTTTCTACCATTCTGGCTACTTATCGACTCAATTAAATTATCTACAATTCAATAACTAGCCAAAATTAAAAAATAACTCACGTTTTGAACAAAAATGTCTGCATAGTGGAAACACAATTTCCAACATTTCTATGCAATGGTTTTCCGATATCTACCCCCTTTCAGGATTTAAAAAATAAAACTTATTAAAATAGCATAAATAGTGACCCGTGGCAATAAACACTAACTTATTCACAGTCCTTTCATTAATTTTGCAACTAAAGTTCGGGAATTTCTAGAAAAACAAATATAACTCATTCAAAACAAATCTTTTTCAGACGTTTGTCAATCTGCGAAGGAACAGCATAGATTTTTATTTTTAAAAAATGTATCACTTTAATTCATAAATACCATTGGCTATTCTCTGCCGTATTTACTTTTATTAATTTACCACGTGCTTTGTTCAAAATTATAAGACCATGCGAGAAAGGAATCTTTTAAAAATTACTGAGCTGGATGGTGTAGTAATAACACACTCGACTCATATTCGGAAGTATTCGGGTTTGATTTCATATTTGGACATCTTAATTCCGTTTTTTCGTGGCCATCCTCAATACGTACACTCAAAAGTTGAGAAATTTCAAAATACATGTTATTGCTGCTACTCATTCTGTTTCTGCCCGAACCACGGGTCCCCGTTGTCGAAATATGTTAAGTCCTTTCTCCCTTTAGTAGGTATCTTTCAGAAATGCTTAGTTAAGCGCGGGAAAAAAAATTGTATTAGGAGTTTGGGAAGAAATGCATGTCAATATGGTGCACCTCGACTGATTGTTTCGCTTATTTATTTCCATTTTTTTTTTTCAAAAGTTGTTTTCAATAAAAATTTTGAAATACATCAAATTATTGTCGTACAATTTGCAAGAATGCATTAAGTTTTGATATTACAAATATATTAATGTGTATTTTTAACCAGTGTATCATAAATTGTACAACAATTGCTTCTTACAGAAATTTAATTTGCAAATAATCACCACAAAACTTTATAAAACTACAAAACAATTGTAAGATGTTAATAAAAATTACGTCAGTTCGTTTTTCAAGGAATTTTAAATATGTCTTACTACATACGCGTTTTGCTACTATGGTTATGTAATGTCGTGAACCGTATTTACTTTGTACTTGTGAAATAAGTACACGACTTTTCTAAAACCAAATAAATATGTTTGATCGGAAGCATTTTCTTGAGGGTAAAGCGTTTTTTGTTAACAGGGTTTTAACATTTAAATCTTTCTTTTGTTTTCGAGTTAGAAAATCAGACTTTGAGTGATGACAGAAACTAACAAAAGAAATAAAACGAGATAAAACATGGTTGGCAGGAAATGTCGTGGCTTACAGTTACAGCGAAAAAAAAAAGTAGCAAACCAATTTGAAATATCTTTTAATGTTATTCCTTGACATCATTATTACGTAGCATATGAAAAGGTTTTACATTATATGATCGATATGGCTGGCTACAACATCGATGCAGATATAACAGCGTAGAAAGCGGTTCTGTCGCTTCTAATAAAACATCGCCGGCGACGTTCTGATGTCATCCCAAATATAGACTATACAGTGCACAGGGTGTACTCAAAAGTCAGCGTATGGTATTTTCCTGGTGCCATGTCGCCAACGGTCCTTGGAATTATGTAATACAACTCTATTCTTTGTAAAAATAAATCGTAGGAAAGTCTTGCAGTCAACCAAACTGACGGACAAGGAAATGTTTTAATTACGTACAATTTGCGACCAGTTCGAGAATACGTCGTTTGCCCTAAAGTGTAGAGAAAATGCCCTAAGGGTGTTCAAGCGGGAAAAAAATCATAATTTTATATTTGCACAAAACAATGTTAGTTTTGTATACGTTAATTTGGACATCAATATCCTCTCACAAAAAAATTAGCTTATCCAGTTTTCCCACAAGGGCAATTCAAAGTCAAAATGTGCGTGTTTTTAGTTCATACACGCCCCGAAAACTAATTAACATAATGAAACGCAATTATTTACAGTGAAAATACGTGTCCCGGGCTAGAGCTTTAAGTATTAAAAAAAACATTCAAACAATGTTTTTAATTTTAAAACAATTCTGAAATTTGAACATTTTTTGCTACTTTCAGGATTTTTTTTTAATACAAAAATATTTTGTATGGGATTTATGTATACTTAAAGCCCTAGCCCGTGATATGTACGTTTACTGCAAATTGTTTCGTTTCATTATGTTGGTTGGTTTTCGGGGTGTGAATAAACAAAATACATGCAAACTTTAACTTTGAAATAACATTATGAGAAAACTGGATGAGCGAAAAAAAATGTATAAGAGGAAAATGTGCTTCCACGTAACATCTACAAAACTAACACTGTTTCATTCAAAAATAAAACTATGATTTTTTTCCTCACTTGAACGCTCTTAAGGACGAACGACTTTAGGGCAAACGACGCGCTCCCACTTGTAGTATACACTTGCCTTTAAGATGATCTCCAACATAAAGAAAATTAAATACGTTAACGTTTAAAAATTGACACGAACGAGCTGTATACATAATATGTTGCCCTAGTCGTAAACTACACTGTTACCAATTTGAAGGATGCTTGTTCAATCATCGGTGCGTCCACTAATGGTTTTAATTACTGAAAATAATTAAGTGTAAAAAATTTTTGGTTTCACTGTTAATTTCAATATAACTTTACAAAATATAATAATTTCAATGTTTCCATGCAACGTACGAATACGATGATACACGCGTATGCTTTGTATTCTTAACAAGAAACGCGATTGTAGTTTTACAGATAACTTCCTTGGCAACTGGAAAAGTACATTAGATGATATAATTTGGTTAGCGCTTAACATCGAGGTCTTTAGCGCTGGTGAGGGGTGACATGAGGTGAGAATGGAGCAGCACCGGAATGAAAGGGCGGAGGAAATAGGAGATGCCCGAGAAAACCCGCTGACCAGCGGCATCGTCCGGCACGATTGCTACATGCGAAAATCCGGGAGCCGACCCCGCCGGGAATCGAACCCGGATCCCATTGGCGGGAGGTCTGACCCCTCGGCCACCGTGACCCCTGGGAAAAGTACAGAAATGTCTTGCAGTGTATAAGTGTTCCTCGTCGACAGCAGACAACAGATTGTGTGGAGGGATGGGGGTTGTACGTAGGAGTAGACACAGCCTGGATTGGGCAAGTACCACTGACAGAATGGCTGGTGCGCCAAAATGTCGGGTCTTGAGACGACGACTCGTCACTGGCACAACATGGACCTGCTAAAGGTCGCCACCATCCCTCTCTATTCTCTCTCTTTCTCTCGTCATGATGTAACGCCTCCACACAGCATCCGCGCGCATCTCGCCGTCAGCTTCCTCCATCGGCGACGATATTTATTGACAGGAGTTTCAAGTCTGCTTTCCTTCCCCATCAGCAGGAAGATGATAGGCTTCTTCCCGGGACATTACGAAGAGCTACTGGACGGGAAGAAGAGACAGCCACTCTCGTCCGCTAATAGAAAGAGAAGCAGGAAAACAGAAATAAACTCTGTCTGGATTCCCTTGCGTAATATACCACTACTTTAAACAAACACGTTTCAAGGATATCACAAAATTACCTACCCGCAGCGAGCGAAACTACTTGTATTGAACGCACGTTAAGAGTGCGTCGTAGATAATAAACGCTGAAAACATCTATTGATTTCTACGCATTTTTCGAAGCCAATATGGGTTAAATACTCAATGACAATCCTAGATATTAGTATTTGCCAATTTTATGAGTAAATATTTATCCATAATTACTAATATGTTACGCGTGATCTCTTGCGCCGTAGTTAAATGCACGAGGTTCCGGCGTCAGAGATTGTGCCTCAGAAGTTCGTAACACTGGAAACAATCTTGTTTATAACGTTAGCTAAAACTAGTGTCTAAGATTGCTATTGTTTAATTTTCGCAAATTAGCTTCACTAAACATACTGTTATAGATTAATTATTTTAGCCTTGAATTATGTACCGCGCCCTCTTAAGGTCCAGGGGGCCTATGCTGGGTGCCTATGCTCGAGTTTCCGTTCGTGTACGAATCGCCCTCCAGATCGCTCGAAACATGCTGTTGGTATGCTTGAACAAGTCTGGCGTCCTCGTACACGAAATTCTCATACGAAAAGCTACTCAAGTGTGGTGACAGGTGGCCGGATTAGGAAATTCGCAAATGATATAGTTTTGAAAAATTCGTTTCAGATCTTTTGCGAGATTTGAATCTTGTTTTCTTACACGTATTTAGTCCCCAATAAAATGTGGTGCGTATTGAAATTAACTTTAAATCATTTCAATACATATTAAGATAGTATCACTTGGTACTTAAATCAATTGACAGTGCATGTTATAAGACGTACTTTTTTTGCACTGAATAAAACACATACATTTGTGTGTTTTAAAATATATTTCTCAATTATTGGAAAAATGCACTACAAAGTGGACGCCGTAATAAATACAGTTAGAGAGGAAGATAATACCGCCGGAAAAGATAACCATGTTCTGCGTTCCGTTTCAGTATGTATGTATGTATGTATGTATGTATGTATGTATGTATGTATGTATGTATGTATGTATGTATGTATGTATGTATGTATGTATGTATGTATGTATGTATGTATGTATGTATGTATGTATGTATGTATGTATGTATGTATGTATGTATGTATGTATGTATGTATGTATGTATGTATGTATGTATGTATGTATGTATGTA
>PNEQ01096381.1:0-12032 GCA_003012365.1 Medauroidea extradentata
TGTTTTGTTCGCTGATACCCCCCATCTATCTCGTATAACAAAAAAGTTTCTCGCTTACTATAATTTACTCTGCATTTTTCAGTCAAATGTCAACATGGCTTTGTTATAAAAATTTTTTAATAATATGATAGTTGCATAAAATTAAGTTAATGTATATTATCGTTGGCAGCATAGTTCATAAATGCTATACAAAAATTTTGAATACATTTAGCTGAATAGTTTCAGATTTATGAAGAGTTTAATTAGACAGGTTTTTGTGGCGCGCGCGCATGCATTGGCTTGCGCCAGCTCCGAAAGACCCAAAATGGCGGACGATTATACCCACTCTTTATAGTGCCTTACTAGACACTTCTTCGTCACTGACCTACCAACACTTTTATCACGTCACACTTTCACTTTCACGTAACTGAGCAACGCCTTGTCTGACACTTATCAACGGGCCTAAGCTTAATTCTACTATAGGTTAGAAAGAAAACGTGTTTTCTTAAGGGAGAGTTTGGCACAGGGAAAGTTTTGCCGCTAGTTTCACTGCTATCTCTAAGGGTTGAAATAAAATGGGAGACCACAGTAAATTAATTTCAACTAGGCTTCACAAGGAGAGAAGTTATTTAATTTAATTTGGAAGTAAAATGTCTTCGTCCTCAGGCCACGCGACACATAACTAGACCCCACGAAGTTTGGTGAAAAGAATTCTGCAACAGTTTGTTTCAATGTCTTACGTGCACATCTGCAGCTCTGCTTCATGATTATTGGCGGAATGTATTATTGCACAGACGTGGCTCATTTGACTGTGCCGACAGGAACAAGGTTACTGCGACACAACACGTCTGTGATTTGCAGGTAAAATCCCGAGGCACTGAGAATTTAAAACAACCAATCACTGACCACGAAGCAGAGCTGCATATGTGCACATAAGACATAGAAACAAATTGTTGCAGAATTATTTTCACCAAAAATCGTGGGCTCTACACCTAACGCATGAACGGTGACCAACAGCATACGGTAGGAAGACACTAAACTAAATACGAACCCGCCAAAGTGACGCCTGACCAGAGATATGTGAGTTTCGCAGAGTTATTCTAGGCCAGGTCGAACAACAATAACACATCATTCACTGTCACTTCTATGATTGGACGTCGGCGGTTTTGGGACGTCTTCGACTACGCAACTCTAGGCCTGACCAATAATGATTTGGTCCCCTGTCGGGCCGTGCTCGGCCTGCAAAGAGCTTTATTTATACCTGGTGGGAATGTGTTGATATCTGATGAAGCACACTGCCATCTGTCTGCTTGATTTAGTAAGAGAGATATGCCGGTTATAGAAGCTTTGGGTGCTTCGAAATAATGCTTCCAATGTGCGTGGTGTCTTGATAGTCACATTCACAAGTAGTGTGAAGTGTGTTTTGTTTTCGTAGATAAGCACTGTGGACGCACGTTTACTGGTCTCTGAGAAGAACGTAACTCTGAACACGCCGCACGCAGTTCGAGCACCAGCCAGGCGGCCGCCTTAAGCACAACTTGTTAAGTTAGGGACAAAGAAACTGCCACAGTCTATACTTGCAATACTTAAGCTTGTGAATAGAGAAACTTCTAAGCATTGTTACTGTCCAAGTCTATTAACACAGGAGCACATTTGCCTGTTTCATAAAAATGGAATGTTTGATGAAAGGAAATTTGTAACAAGTAGTTTCAGTGCCGTACATCCACACCTGCAGCTATTCTTCCTGATAAATGATTGGATCTTTATATTTCCCAGCGTCTAGGGTTGTAACCGCTAATTACAGACGTGTGTAATCACAGTAAACTTGCTCTGATTGGCCCAGTCAAATAAGATACGCCTCTGCACACATACACACTGTCAATTACCATTATTCACAGCTGCAGATGTGCAAGTAAGCCACTGAAATAAATTGCTGCATAATTATTTTCACCAAAAATCATTCGTCGAATGCTATATCATTGATGCGCGGGAAACAATTGTACCATACCTACATCGCAGCCATAGCCAGGAATTTTGTTTGTGGGGGAGGGGGCGTGTCTGACTTGGGAATGTTATAGTATGACACCGATCAACCCCCCTCCCCTCCTTTTTACAAAAAAAAAGTTGGGATCTAGAGGCCCTCCTTCAGGAAATTTTGAATTTCAAGGTTCAACTGGTGATATTTAAGAGCGCGTGGTGCATAATTCACAGTTAAAATAATCTGTTCAGAATTGCAGGTTTCTCGAAGCCAATTTGCGGAATTTAAACAATAGCAATCCTAGACAACGTTTTAAACAAAATTGTATCCAGTGTTACGAACTTCTGAGGCACAATCTCTGACGCCGGAACCTCGTGTATTTAATTGCGGCGCAATAAATCACGCGTAAATAATTAGTAATTCTGAATAAATATTTACTCATAAAGTTGGGAAACACCAATAGCTAGGATTTTCATTGAGTATTTTATCTCCATTGGCTTCGAAAAAAGCGTAGAAATCAATTGATGTTTTCAGCGTTTATTTATCTACCACGCACTATTAAGCAGTTTCCGTGAGATAAGCGTGGCTGGACACGGGGATAGCATAAGGTCGGAATGAGGGCGAGGGGAGTGAAGCTAAGAGGGGGAGATGTAGCCAGCAAATTAGCCAGCCGCCATACTGCTTTAACCTCGAAAGTACACATCAGACTGGTATTTTTATGGTCAAAGAACGTATTATGCTCTTTAATTGATGTTTTAGGTTGAAAACTCTATACTTTAGCTCTGTTTACACTCCTCCTAGTTAATATTTCCTCAATTTTTTAATTAGTCGGCCATATTGATACCAGCCACGTCAAGTACACTCCCGGCAACATGCTCCATCTAAACTCTTCTAGCATCTTTGGTTCTTGACCACCAGGGAGTTTCCCCCCCCCCCCAACTTTTTTTTTCTGGCTACGTATCCGCCTACATTTTTAACACTTCTATAGACTATATCGGTGTGGAAAATTTACAAATAAATGGTATAGTGTGTATTGCCAAGCACCAGCCACCAACTGAAGTCGTGCGTGAAGGAGGCCTCGGTGGCAACGTGAACACCATTAAAACCGGCAACACTGGATGGCAATATGTAACAAATTAGCGAGACACGACGCTTCGTTCATTCTGCCAGGCGACTTGTACACTAGGCGTTGTAACACAGGACACAGACAAGACACAGACGTGAGACAGTGTTTAACAAACTATCCAAGGAGACTTGTTGCACTTGCCTCGTCGTGACCTTGAAGCTGTTTCCCCTCACCCGACAAACATACACAACACACACACACACACACACACACACACATTGTTCTAAAAGCCACATACGTGTAACAGTGCATTATGTTTTTACCTCCGAAAATTATTATCAGTTAGGTAACATTGCAGTGTTATAAAACAACTGCATTAAAATCAAAGAGAACTGAAGGAAATAAAGCATGTACTAATAACAAAATAAATATATAATATTAAATCATTAACACAGAGATATATACGCTACTTAAATTAAGGCTAACTATACTGAGAGTTATTTATTAACAAACGGTACAATAACACTCTCTAGAGAAAGGCCAATGATCTTCCATTATGCAAAGGCAAAGAAGATCTATGCCCCATAGCAACGCCATTCCTTGACTCGACTCTGTCTACATGCAGTCTTAAGGGGCCTCCTTATCTGCACTTAAAAAGGGTTGCAGTGAGTTACGACTAATATTTTTTTGACGAAAATATTTAACGCGCTTTCTATTTGTATATCTACAAAAAGAACACACACTTCAAACTATGTCACTATAATTTCAAAAATTCGGGACGTTTATTAGAAACATCATTTTCGCGCCCCTCAGAATGGTCAAAAATAGGTTTTCCAGACTGCCGTATCTGTAGAAATAACAGCCGGATTCGAAAATCACAACTATAGAAACGACCGTTAGATTATGAACTATGTCGACAACAAATAAAATAATGTAGTCACTGCTGAAAGTCTCATAGGAAAAAGGATAATAGTAAAGCATTGCACGACAGTTGAGTAGCTTGCACGGAGAAGAAATAATACATTACATACGTCTGTAAACGGCATCATTACTGCTCCTGCCTCACACACAAACACAGCCTATCTAGGCAGGCTCCTTAACTAGGAAATGGCACAGCCGTGGTAGAGCGCGAAGCTCCGGTCACAGAATATATAGGAATACAGAAGTGAAATAGTCAGTAAGATGACAAACTCAGCCACACACGCCAGCAATGCATGCAGCCAATCAGCGTGAGGCGGCTGCCCAGCCAGCCAGGCCAATAGGAACCTGCCGCGAGCCAAACATACACGGGGCTGATAACAACCTCGGGCAACCAATAAGCGGCCAAGTTCGCCCTATCCAATGAGCCGCCTCGTCATTTCACGTCTGTATTACTATTTAGTCTGTGCTCCGGTAATGCGAACGTTCTTTATGCTAATGTCACATTGAAGGCCACGACTGTAAGAGAGCCCTGGAAAGAGGGGAGGGTAAGTGTAGGCAAGGGAGGGTTGTCTTGCTATACCTGATGGAGAGTGGTACTGTTTTGATCTTCTTTGCTGACGTCACAACCCAGTACTTCGACACCACTGAGCCCTCGCATACATGTATGTCTGGTCGTCGCTCTATGAACACCTGCAACATTGCTGACAACCTCTACACATCTCACACTCACCACTACACTCTCAACATTACTCTATGGCAATAAACAAAATTAATATCCGCCGCCATCTTGGATTTAGTGCATATGTGCGTATAAACATACATACATATGTACGTACGTTTTATTTTTATGTTTGGCCATTATTGTGCTTAGTGTGCGACTTACCGGAAAATCATATAGAACATCCTTTCTTTATTTTGATTGCGACATGCGAGATTGCAGAAAGTAAAATTTTTAATTCAACTTCTGCAATCCTTAAAGCCAGTTTAATAAAACAATATTACTGTCGTGATATTTAAACTGCCGGTAATGTCACATTATTTGTACTATATATATATATATATATATATATATATATATATATATATATATAATTACAACACATTTAAGATTATAATCCATAATGGCGGCAAATGTTCTACATCATACAAATTGTTCACTACATAAACATTTGACGAATAAAAATATAAATATAAATTCATTAATGATGTAGATGGAGCCCCTTTTAAAAAATGTAAGGATTCTTATATTTGTTTCTTAATACATATTAATAATCAGGTAATCTTGCCGTCCAACTATTAAATAGATTGACAAGAAATATAGAAACATTCGTACAAAACACTGGACTGAAACAGAACTAAGCTCTCCCTAATAGTTCAATGCTGACAGCAACTCTTTCTTATCAAAATAAAAATAAAATTTTTAAAAATATTAATTTCTCAGATCTCAATATCTCGGGATCTATTATAACTTGAAAAACTGTTCTGTGATCAAATGGTAGGCAATTTACTACAGTTTACAATTTTTTCATACAACATGTTGTCGTAGGATTTGCCATTTTGAAACTACAAGGCCAAAACCGGATTAAATTCTGTACGTTTAACTTTTTTAGAAAAAATTACTGAACTTTGAGAAGCTGTATCCCTGAAACCATTCAAAGTAGGAATCTCGTTCTGCAGTTGTTTTATAGGAAATCTACTATATTTCAAAAATACTAAGTACAACTAACTTTTTCTGTTAAGACACACATCTTAGAAGGCATTCGACGAAAACCGAAAAATACTCGAAAATATTGCAGTTTTTTCAAGATGGCGGCGCTCGTTCGAATATAAAAACTTGGATATTTGTTCACGTACCCAACCTTTACAACATATCCAAAATTCAAAACTACCCGAATGAATGCATCTATTCTCGACATTTTGACTGGACTATATCGTCAGAGATGATGGTTTATGGCGGGAAAACTTGACTGTTTGCTGGGTTTCAACATACGTTCAGCTTATGAAAAGATACTGGCTTTAGCTTGTACGTGAAACTGTAGCCATATTTGACTGAACCAATAATAATCCCACTATTGTAATATTTGATGCCTGTTATTGGTCTGCAGACAGCTATGTTGTGTCACACGTATATCACCCATTCATTCATTTCATTAGAAACTACAGTATTTTAAAGTCCATGTCGGCACAAACAATTTCCATGTTATACCATCATTAGAGACACTGGAAAATCGCGAAAATGTTTAAGATAGTCTCCAACAAACTGTAGTATATTAACTGTGACACGTGTGAACAGTTTTGGTACTGATCACACACGCTGTGTGTCCAAGCTGTGCAGTTCTAATTGGGCCTGTTGTAGAGAGAGACAATGCTACAAATAAACTATAGCCAATGTCGATACGAAACATTCAGTGTTACATATATCACGTTGGAGCCTAGCAAACAGTCAACTATTCCCGCGATTTTCCAGTTTCTCTAACCATTATCTCCAAACATTATCTATAACTACCGTTTATTTGAAGTGCTGTTTCCCTCTTCAGCGTGGCTAGTTTACACCAAGATACTGCAGTTTATTGACGACTATTTCAAAATATGTCACCATTTCCCCGTGTCCATCATAATGAGCTATTATGAAGCTGCAATAAGTGTTTTTGTCTCGAAGCACACTAAGACTACCTGCTTAACTTACATTTATACGGAGTTTAAATGGGAAATCTATGTCAAAATTAATAAATTTAATACATATCCATTTTAAAGATAACTCTTAATCAGAAGCATTACGTTGTGAAAAATTTTCTCCGGATATCTCCGTGAATTCACGAAAACTAATTTTCTAATCAAACAGAAGTTTCCGTAAAATAGTTTCAGCCCACGGAACTGAGCCATACTTACATGTCTGCAACAATTGCATTTCTACATATTTGCAGATTTACCGGTGATGTTATTAAAATACATCCGTAATGTTTACTGCTCTCTATAACACGTAAATTTATGATTTTTTTTCTGTGCAAGTGATGTCCGCAGATTTTATGGACATATTATGTATGATTCCGTAGTGCATATTTACTATAGACATTTTCGTATTTTATTTTTACAGACACTATTACCGTTTATTAACGATACATTTCTGTTAAAATTTATATTGGTGTTACATTTCAAGTCGTACTGAATGCCAGTGGAATATTTTAGTATGTTACTAAGGAGTACTGAACAACCGTTGCTAAAAACTCTCACAAACATTAGGTGGCACTGTTTAAAATAATTTTTGTTGTTCCGGAGAAATGTTGGTAAATAAATCACCCAAAAGTGTCCGTTAATTTACGGACTGTAACTAGTTCCACTTATGGAAACTCGCATATTTATGATAGACATCTTCAGGATGCAGGCACCATAATGCGTACGGTTAATTTTTAGCTTCTTTTCGAAATTTTACATATGTTTTATTAATGAAACGAAATCATGCACAACTATGTTACAAAACAATGTTTCCGTTAATTAAACAGCCATTTCCATAAAATTACCCGTAAATTCGCAGAAATGTTTACCAGTGATCTGTTCACCGACTCTTGTTCATACGATATTGGCCCTACGTTTTCACTCGAAGAAGAGTGTGGATGGAAGCTAAATGTTGACGGATGACTCACAATGAAGGGGAATTCGCCGAAGTGGACCATGTTGCTGTCTTGCAGTTCCCTGGGCGAGCCCTCGAATACGTAGTTCTCTTCTCTCATAGCCTCCCTGGCCGACACGTCACGTCCCACAGCTGCACAGACAACAAACACTCCTGCTTACATCTCTGCCACAGAATGTTTAGCAATACAGAAGTGAAACAACAGGTAGGACGTCAGACTCTGTCTCACACACCAGCTAAATTACTTCTCTGGCCAGCAACATGGCGGAAACTCTTACCACCAATCAGTGTAAAGCCCTATACACAATTGAAAACTTTAGCATTTGACTTTAACATTTGACTTTACGATAGCTTTCAATACATGGCTTCTTATGGACTCGTACACAATGGCGTCGCCGAAGTTGAAGTCAAGCAGCTTTGACTTTATGTTTCCGATAAACTGAAACTCAAAGTCAATGTCAAGATGGCCGTTCGCAAAGAACCAGCTGATTATGTATGCTAGAACGAAAAATGTTTATATCTGAGTATCTTTGTTCTCCATTATTGGGATGTCGTGAAAAAGTATCATGTGTTTCTTAAATGTACTCGAAAAACCTTGTAAGTAGCGTTGAAGAAATATTCGTAAACGAACTTTAAGAGGGCGTGGTACATATTTAAACGCCAAAGCATTAATCTATAACTGTAAGTTTCTTGAAGCCAATTTGCGAAAATTAAATAATAGCAATCCTAGACAATAGTTTCAGCCAACGTTTTAAACAAAATTGTTTCCAGTGTTAGGAACTTCTGAGGCACAATCTCTGACGCCAGAACCTCGGGCATTTAACTGCGGCGCAAGAGATCACGCGTAACGAATTAGTAATTCTGGATAAATAATTACTCACAAAGTTGGCAAATACCATTATCTAGGATTGTCATTGAGTATTTTCTCCACATTGGCTTCCAAAAAAAGCGTAGAAATAAATGGATGTTTTCAGTGTTTATTTATCTACCACGCACTCAATTTGCGGCAATAGATGGAGTTCCTTTTGTTCTGAAATAAATGTTATAATAAATGAAAAAAATATTAATAAACGTGTATTTATTATCTTACTATCTAGTGATGTGCTTTTACGGCAAATATATAGGGTAATGATTTATATCGCAATATTTCCGTTTCAAAAAACAGATTTCCAATCGTTTTTCAACTGTCGTTACTGTAACCTTACAGTTGTATTGTGTATTGACGAAATACATAAAGTAACGGAAATGTAAAGTCAAATGCTAAAGTATTCAATTATGTATACTGCTGTGCTAGCCGTCAGCCAGGCCAATAATAAACCCCTGTAGTAACATACAGGAGCCAAACATACACGGGCTTGGTATCAACAACCTCGGGCAGCCAATAAGCGTCTAGTTCGCCCTATCAACTGAGTCGTCACGTCACTTCATATCTGTATTGCTACTTAGTCTGTGCCTCTACAGTACATACGTAGCAAGCAACCCGGGACGAAACAATATAAAAAGTTTGTCAGTAATAAATACTAACAAGACGACAATATGTCTTACACGTTATAAGTCAGCCAAGTATGAATGGACCAGCGATAATCTTGCACACTAGTTTAGTGATTGGCTAGTTGAGGCGACGTGGTATATGGCGCGCGCTTCAAGTTCGCCCTTATAGCTTCGCTACACCTGAGTCTCTAACGTGCAGGTAGGCGGACCTGTTGCTATTGTTTCTGAGATACTTATGTTCTTAATCTTAAACGACAGCGAATATCAAAAATCTGTCCGGCAGTTTTGTTTAAAATGGCTTTTGCCTCGACAGCTATTTTTTTTTTCAAAACAAGAAATTTAACCGTTTCGAATAAAAAATAAATTAATCAGAATTTCGTTAATTACGTAACTAGCTAAAACCACTGAATTTACTGCCTTAAAAAAAATCAGCCGACACGAAGAATACAAATTTTAAATAAAGCTTCTGAACCGATTTTTCATGTTATCTGCTGTCGTTTAAGCGTAAAAAAATTTGTATCGCGAAAAGAGTGGTAATAGGGAAGCATGCCCTCAAAAGTCAGAACACTTTTTTTTCTCGAACAGTTGTCAGGTCTTGAAAGTGTTCACTTAGCAGTTAATGGCCTGAGCATAATCCAGTGTACTTACCGAGTGCGTATCTATAGGCCGGCCACGATAAAGTGAGCACTGCAGGAAGTTTTCTTTCGGCCATTTTGCAGCTATTTTTAATATGAAAACTTCCGTGTAACAAAAAGCAGTATAAACGTTTCAACACTTTCAAAAGTGAACATCTATTGGACCAACAAAACATATTTAAGTTTAATTACGTGTTTTACTCAGGGGCGTCATTTCAGGTTTTTCTAGGATGGGGGGGGGGGGGGGGGGGGGCAAGATTTTGTTTTCCGGCAACAGTTACCTTGTTGCATCTTTTTAATTAATTAAGCATTTATAAATTAGATGCTTTAATAATAAAACTTCAGTTTTATGTGCTTAAGTTAGCATTATTAAAATTTAAAAACACAAAAAAATATTTATACACTTAAAATTCTAAATCCAGGGTGTGTGAGGGGCATTTCCACCCCCCCCCCCCTTGTGGCCCCAAATGACGCCCCTGGTTCTGCTGTGTGCCCAGTTCATATTGAACAGCCATTGTATACTTTACGGAGAATATGTAACGTATACTTACCGAGAAAGATGACAGTTACCAACAAAACGCCAGGAAACTCTACTCGGACCATCTCCTCGACAAGAACTGGAGCCGACGTCAAACTGACGGAAACTTCGCGATCCTGTGGTTATCAGAGCAGCTTCCGCCCCGCCACGACGAGGGAGGAAAACACGTGATTGGCAAGGTTGGAGGGGGAGGGGAGGGGGGTAACAAGGCGCGGGAAGAAGTAATAATGTTTGTACCAGAGAGTTGCGACACACGATATTCCACAAAAATCAGCTGTGATAACGAAACAATTAGCGCGTTTCAACTTCCGCCCCTCTCTGCGTTTGACGGCCTCCTCGCCGATTAGCAACTTCCTGTTTATGACTTAGTTTGGAGGTCGCGGTCAGACTTGAGGACAAGGCATGCCACGTTGTAGTGGGCTTAAGGCGGCCGCCTAACACCCGCACCGTTCATTAAGGGTGTTCAAGTGCGATAAAATCGTACTTATATATTTATATGAGATATTGTTAGTTTTGTAGACGATACTTGTGAGTACAGTTTCCTCTTACAAAACAATTTTAGCTTTCATAGTTTTCTCATAGCGGTGCGTCAGAGTCAAAATAGGCGTGCTCTGCTGCCTTGCAAATAGTGGAAACCAATTGCCTTACGTAAGTGAAATAATTCACAATGAAATAAAATGCCACGGGTTACGTAATTTTTTTAAAATCCCGTGAACTATTTTTGTATTTAAATTTTTTTCTGAATTTCCGACTTTTTTCCTTGTACTTTTGCGATTTAAAAAAAATCAAAATATTACACTATGGTTATTTAAATACTTTACTGCATAACTCATGGGATATACGTTCACAGTGAATCAATTTGTTTAAGTAGGTCACTATTTGCACGGCAGCGTAACAAACAAATTTTGACTTTGACGCCCCGTTATGAGAAAACTATGAGAGCTAAAATTGTTTTGTAAGACGGTGAATAAATGTGAGAGCGTTTGGTCAGCGTATAAGGTATTGATCCCCACCACCTTGGATTTATCTGTTTCTTCTCGATAACTTCTGTTCCAGTCGATGTATCAAACATTTTTGTCACGACAATGCTTAGATACAAGCTAAATCGATTTTCTGTAATTGCTGGAACCATAATACACTCATTATTTTGCAACGGGAAACAGCTGATAAGAAAATTTGCTTTGTTTACGGCAGCGACTACAGAGGCCACAGCATTAACAGAAACAATGCCGTATGGATTCTAAAAAGTGAATGAAACAATAAACTATGCCTTGTCAGCGTGGAAAAAGTAAAACAATGTGTCTATTCCCTGATTTATAAGAAAAACCGTAAAACCGATCTGACAGGGATCAATCCCCCTTAACATCGAGGTCTTTAGCGCTGGTGAGGGGTGACATGAGGTGAGTATGGAGCGGCGCCGGAATGAAAGAGCGGGGGAAACAGGAGATCCCCGAGAAAACCCGCCGACCAACGGCATCGTCCGGCACGATTCCCACATGCGTTTTGTAAGAGGGAACTACATTCACAAGTATATTCTATAAAACTAACACTATTTCATAAAGATATAAAATAATGATTTTATCGCACTTGAACTCCCTTAAGGGCGTTCAAGTGGGGAAAAATTCATAATTTTATATTTGTATAAAATAGTGTTAGTTTTGTAGACATTACTTCAGAGAACATTAATATCTAACGGAAAAAAATTAGCTCATCTAGTTTTCCCGTAATGTCTCTTCAAAGTCAAAATTTGCATATTTTTACTTCATACAAAACTTGAAAACCAGTAAATATAATGA
>PNEQ01096382.1:0-12032 GCA_003012365.1 Medauroidea extradentata
GGGGATCAAGTTTCCAGGCGAGTGTCCAGACGTGTTCTTCTACGACCGTGCTATAGAGTGAAACTCCTGTAAAGGTTATTTCTCGCTGAGTGAACTACAACCAAACAACAAGGGGATCAAGTTTCCAGGCGAGTGTCCAGACGTGTTCTTCTACGACCGTGCTATAGAGTGAAACTCCTGTAAAGGTTATTTCTCGCTGCTCGTTTCGGCTTTTATGATCGTCTGCCTTATGTTGACCAACTTAGTTTTATTCTTAATAATCACGTTATCTTATAAAGTAAAAAAACGTACATATTTATATATCTTAAATACTTACGTAAGCATCACTCTAACGCGAACGACACCTCAATATCGCTACTGGTTAGATAGATATCGTGAGTTGATGGAAAACAAATTTTGTGTTTTTTCACCTTTTTGGGTGACGAATTTCGAAGTATTTTAGATTCACATCTTAGACATTTGTATAAGTATCCAATTGAAGTGTAAATCACATCGCTAGGCTGTTCAGTCGAATCGAAATCGATCATTCACTAAAAAAAAAAACACTTGTCACCCCTACACAGTACTGAGAATTCGAATATCGAAAAATCTTAAAACCGTTTGCGATCATTTCTGTAATTATCATCATGAAGCAAAAATTAATTGTATATCTCGACGGATTCGATAGATATCGAGGATTTATTTAAAACACATTCATGGTCTTTTCACCACCTAAGAGAGTAAATTTCGAAAAAGTCTTTAATCACGTTTTAGAATACTTTATTGATGTCTCGCGGACGTGAAAACACAGCATTAGACCGCTGGGTTCAAGATATATCAACGATTAATTGAAAACACTTTTCACCACTTTTCACCCCTTTTAACCTCATTAGGTGGCGAATTTCGAAAATTCGTAAACTTATTTTTCAGGTATTTGAGTAAGCATCAATCTTAAACAAAAATGTCGTCGCTATATAAAAATCATTGGGATCGATATATATCGATAGAGAATCGAAAACACATTTTACCCCTTTTTTAACCGGTTTAGGGCCGAATTCGGAAAATATATTTTAATGGTACTTGGGATACTTACAAAAGCATTAATTTAAAGCAAAGAGCACTTCGATATCTCGATTGGTTCTATAGATATGGAGGGATAATCTAAAACGCATTCCGCGTATTTTCACCCACTTAATTAAAGAATTTAGAAACGTCTTGGAGTCCTGTCATAGACATTTGTATACATAACCAATTAAAGTAAAAATCATGACGATAGCCAATTGTGTTTCAAAGATATAGACGATTCATAAAAAACATGTTTTGCCTCTTTTTACTGTCGAATTTAAAAAAAAAACAACATAAAACTGCTTTTTGGGTAATTACGTAAACAATATTTTTAAGTGAATATCAACTCTCTATCCCGAAGGGTTCGATAGATATCGATAGTTTATTGGAAACACATTTAAGGTCTTTTCACCCCCTTAAATTATGAATTTCGAAAAATCCTTCAGTTGGCTAATATGAATTTTTACGAGTGTCCTATTAAAGTAAAAATCACGATGATAGGCCGTCGGGTTCGAGCTCTATCGACGTTTCTTCGGAAACACATTTCACCCATTTTCACTCCCTTAGAGGTCGAATTTCGAAAAATCCCTTCTTAGTGCTCGCCTAAGACCTGAAGGGAACCCCCACAAAAAATTTCACTATTCTAGGTCCAGTGGTTTGGGCTGCAGTTTTATATGTCAGTCAGTCAGTCAGTTTTATATATAGAGATATATAATTTTAAATTTACACAATTTTTGAAAGTAAATTTTAAAAAATATATAAAACACAACTCTTGTTAATGATATCCAATTTTATGAGCAAACATTACCCAGAAAGACGCATTTGTTAATCTTAATTTGTTCTCCCGCAGTTACATGCACGAAATTTCGCTGTCAATGATTGTTATTCAGAAATTCGTTACTGGAGAAAAATTTTTACTAATAAATTAGGGAAACTTATTGTCTGAAGTGGCTTTAAGAAAACCTACAGTTTTAAACTGACGCCTTTGGCGCTGAATTATGCATACGGTAAAAACACTTTTCATGCCTGTTTAAAAATTATCCAGTGCAAATTAAGTTTAAAGCAAAGGGGTTTAGCTTGTAGCAGTGAAATATTTCCTTAAAGCAAATGAAATATGGTAAACATATATTTTTGTGGCATTTTGTCTTGAAAGAGTTTTCTTTCTAAATACTCTAAGTTCCTTTGTAGCAAAGATAATATTTTTGTTCATTATAAAGCTTGTGTTAAAAATAAATTTTTCCATCATAAAGCTTTGTGTTAAAAATAAATTATCTTAACAACTACATAATTTTTGTAGGAATTACTATAACTTTTTAAACAAATATTTTATTTGCTACTCAGTAACTTTGCAGTGGCTTATATTTAAACAAAAATTTTTCTGTGTCAACGAAACTGTTTTTACTGTGTAGCATACTCGCTTTAAAAAAACTATATTACTCAGGCTTCGTGTTGTTATTTTGGTCTTGGTGATACAAAAAAAAGTTATTTCGCTGTACTTAACTATCTCCGATAAAATACATCATAACGTTTTACGAAAGTTTTCCGACCTCAAATTTTGTAAAAGAGACACCTAGAACATGATACCATCTTTATTGGGGTGTAAAAAGCAGTAACTTATGAATGAGAAAGATTTATAACAGTAATTAATCATAACCATATAATTGAATTAGATTACAAACAGAAGTAACGTTATCAAAACATATTCCAGTGTAATCCTAAGCAGGAACTCACAGAATGCAGTTGTTTTTTCTTGCTAAGTCTGCTAAGTGTCCAGATCCAATTTCATTTTCTTCTACCATTAACTGGTTGACTTGGCTATAAAACTGTGAACAGAGTAAAGTTTGAAACTTTTCAGACAAAATTAATTTACTGGTTTTTTCTTATGGTTCAGGAATGATCAGTCAGTTTCAAGCAGTCCCTGTGCTTTATTTTCGTGTTGCAAAAAAAATATTATTCCAAAACATTTGTCCTGCCGACTCGTTTATAAAAATAATAATTCATACCATCCATCATAATGTTCCGTTGTAAGTTTGTTGGTATATAGAGATAACGAAACACTCATTTAAAAACAAAAAAAAAATTGTTTTCTTACAAGAAACGAAAATGTAAAATCTCACTATATTTGCACATTAATGTCAATAACTTTTTCTTATATTATGTTTGCGTGATTTATTTGTAGCTACGAAAAGCGTAAAAAACTTAATACCTATATGGAAAAATGCTGATTTCTTTCATTTTCGTAGTATGCATAAGCTCCCTTTGAAAACTTACATATCAAATTAGTTGCGATTCTTTTGAAGTTAATTGAAGCAAATGTGGTATAAATACGTGAAATTATGAATTCAGTTCCATAAAGAATTACTTGGAATTACACGGATTATCCTTTTAATAAAACAAAATTCGTAATACTCTACACAAGTGCTTCTCTTCTACCTATTTAAGAGTTGTACTTTATATTCACATGCGAGAAAGTTAACTTATACAAGCAGATGTTAGTAAGAATACTTCACAGAAAAATTTGTAATATTTTTAATTAAATTTTTTATATTAAGAATTAAGTTAGCAAATAATTTCAGTCATTGTTAGCAGAATAAATATACGTGTTTAAAACGGTTGAAGTTGTTACACTGAGCTGTATAAAAATAATTAGAAGTTGGGATTTTGAAACAAAATTAAGCTTTGGTCATTTAAATGGCACTGGTAGTGGTAATTTCTGTTTATTTTTTATATTAATAAATTGATTTCTACACGCATTACGTTTTTACAAACTCTATATACAAAACGATTTTATTGTTTGTAACAATCCACTGAGTACACAACTATTTTACGTGAAAACAATTCACCTTCAAGATTAAATGTACTTGTGTTCAAACAAAAACGACAAAGAGATAGATTTTAGAAAAGTTGATAAAAATAAGGACTATAAAAGTAGATCCCTAGGGCATCAAAACATTAGTAAGAATATGCCTGCTTCTTTGAGGAATTCGCGTGAAGAAATTTCCATCTCACTGAAACTATGCACGTGTTATCAAAATTGAACAGAATCTAAAAACTTCACAAAGTTCCTCATTTTCTTCTATCGAGCTCATCCTGCTGGAGATAATAAGAATATTTTATCATTTTTCGAAGGTCGCTGCAAGTAGAGATTTTATTTTTCTCCCCCCGAGGAAAAAAAAAAAAAAAACCTAATTTCACGTGCGCGCCATCCACTTTGCTTTGCTCGTTTATTTATTTTCTTTTCGCGGAGGGGACGGACGGCGCGGGAAGCGGTGTCGGGGGTAGAAAAAGGAGGAGGAAAAGCGGGAAACGGGGAAAACCAATAACTCAACCAATTTTGTCCCGTGCCCTCGTGGTTGTTCGGTCTCCAGTGGCTCGGCGGAGGAACTGTCTGGCGATCAGACGAGAAGTTCTGTGGACATCAACTGCTGCACCAGGCACTCTTCCGCACGGAATACAAGCAGCCAGGCGACTTGCAAACAATACCGTGTTTTAAATGCACTGTGCGAACTAACTAATTTTGGCGGGGGAAGTAAGGTTGCCAAGGAAATTGCTCCTTCCCTTAAGGCCGTTGGACCCGTATATTTTATTTTTATTATTTTTAAATTTGTGCCAAACGCTGTTCAACTTTTACACATCAAATAACACGTCGTTTCCTCAAATAAAAAAACGCTCCATAGTTTTTGCATGATCACTCATAAAAATCACAAAATTGCCATTGTGGTGTAGCCACAATAAAAAAAAAATTAACTAATGAATTCAAAATCACAGGAACTGAAAGTCAGTATATCAATGCATGTTATATGTTTGACAGAATATTGTTTTGAAAATTTCAGTAGCAGCCAAAAGTTAAAATATGAAAAAATTTACTAATTTTCATCAATTTTTAAAAAATACAAACATGTATCCCTTTACGTTTACAAAAGTGTCTTAAAGTAGCTCATTCCATTTAGAATCAATGGTAATTATTTTGTTTCTGCAAGTTAATTTTTTTTTATTTTGACTAAGCCGCAACTTTCATTTTGTGATTTTCAGAGGTGATTATGCTAAAACTATGGAACCTAATTATTTAATTTGAGGAAACGGCATTTTATCATATGTGTAAAAGTTTAACAGTGTTTGGCACATATAAAATGATGAATTTTACGGGTCCAGCGTTCTTAAATGTATCTTCCTTGTTCAAGTAATTAAAATCGTTTCCTTCCCAGAGAACAAAATTGATTCCGTGATGAGTTATACATTTTTAAACCTTTTCTATGTAAGTAATTTGTTTTTCATGTTCTTTTATTTGAATTTTGAGCAAAGCCACGATTTTGTGACAGTTTTTTTTACACTATTAGGTATCAATGCCTTATGTGCACATCTGCAGATGTGTTTCATGGTCTCATTTGGTTTGGGCTTCTACTGGCAAATCACATGCGTTGTGTCACTGCAAACTTATTTTGATTGGTGCAGACATGTTTAAACAAATCTTTGCTGCGAATAACCACGAAGCAGATTTGCACATACGGAATTGAAACAATAATTAGTTTTCTCTTACGTGTATGGTGAATTCCCGAAACTTGAATACAAGTTCTACGGTGTAATAAGCAGTTCAACTTGCGCATTGCGCTGATTATATAAAAATACCTTACACTTTAAGCATATTTTCGTATCGACCGCTAAACCGTAATTGAATAAAAAAATTCACATTGGAAACTCTACACAAGGTATGATTTCAGATTCGCTTAAATGTTGGAAATATAGTTTCCTATACAGACCTAATTTCAGTCAGTAGGACGGAAAGTTTAATAGAACCTACCTTGGACGTAATGGCTGTAGTGTACTCGATGTACGTGTCAATATAGTCTTTATGACGCACTTGCTTCGTGACGTCAAAGGCGGGGAAATTCTGCTATGTTAAGGAAGCCTCCCCACCTGCGCTACAAATGCGTTGCAGCGAGATACGACAATTTTCTCGTTTTGACGAAGCAAGTATCGTCTACAAAACTAACAGTTTTTCATATAAATATAAAATTATGACTTAATCGCACTCGAACACCCTTAAGAGCGCCGCCTACCTTGAGTATTTGGATATACAAGCTCAGAAACGACAGAGATATAAGGGTGACCTTGAAGCGTGCAGCAAAGGCGGAATCTACACAACAAACCAAGCGCCAAACTACCGTGACGATTCCCGCCTATCCATTTTACTGCAGGGCTTCAAGCGGTAACCATATAATTTTATTGGTGGAAAGTAAGTTCAGCTCACGTTTATGAGTATCACATGCAGTACATTTCTAAGTGCAGTGGTCTAAATAGACAGCTTTTAGTTATGTATGAGGGCTTCGAAATAGTTTTTCTTTAATGTGAATGTTGTTTTAATACCGACATTCCGCCCTTGTCCAAATTGCGATTTATTTTCGAACATTGGCACAATGAACACATGCGAAGTATTTCCGTAAAGGAAACTAATTTCCTCGTACATTACAACGCCTGTGAATGTCGTGGTAGGCGGTCCCCTTAAGAGTTGGTAAACCTAGCGCGTGAGACGTGCTGTAACGAGGTACGGAAAGTATTTTTTCTTGTGTAACAATTAAAATCTTTGCAATGCGTTTATCTACGAGGAGAAGTCACACTTCAAGCTGTGTCCGTATGGTTTAGAAATGTCGTTCATTAATTAAAAATCATGATTACCGAGCTCCTCCGACATGCTAAAAAGGACTTTTTTTCACGTTGGTGTAGTTGAGAAAATATCAACCGTAATTGTAAAACATGATCATAGAAACCTGCATTGGACTTTAAGACATTATTTCCACAATGAAAATAAACAGGGTCAACACTTGAGGTCCACTTGAAAAACACTTTCTACGAAAACATTGAACGTTAGTTTATTACTTCGCGCTTATTGGCAGTGAGGTGTTTGATGGGCGTGTTATATTCAACCTATCACCTTACCCGTTTCCGTGTCTCAAAAAAAAAAAAAACTATAGCATCCACTAAATGTAAAGGCATTGGCGCCACAGCATGAATTGTGGAGAAAAACACCAGAAACACTTTTTTACACTCGCGGTTTATCTTAAACGATTTCTTAATGCTTCCTGAAAGCCATTATCGTTCTTTTTCTTGTGATCATTAGTTCTCTTATTTTGCGTTGCCCCTTTATAAGGCACTGCCGTTTCCACGGCTTTCTTCTGTCTGATAAAGATTCTACCATCTTTTCCCTCCTTCCTTCTTCCTTGCGGAGTCCAATTACTACGCATATTTCCTTCCGTAATCTCCTCGAAGACGTCAGGAGCAGATGGTGAAGAGGGCCAGCCTAGCGTGGCTCTTGTTTCTGAGTATCTGCCAGAGATATGTAGGGCGATCTTTCTTCTGTAGCAGCTCTATTCTCGTCTCACGGTAAGCTGACGTTTTCCTCCGATCCTTGTGAAGTAGCAGCGACATAGTCTGCATACTTGCTCATCCTTTGTATCACTCTGACATCGGTGGATTTTCATGGCTTCCATTCTTTTTATGAGGAAAATCATTATTCTCCAGCATATTTCTTGAGTGTTGTGCCTTTAGAACCTAGCTGTTTGTAACAACTTTGAACGTAGTATGAAATTAATTTATTAGGCTGCAGGTACATTCGTCATTTTGTTGAACATTGAAAAGCTTCATGCTTTAAAGTGCCAAATTATTTATTTCCGTGGACACCTGAATACAGACTGAAAGTTAGTGATAAACATATAGGCCTATTGCAAAAATTAATGTATGAGTCGGATTATTTATTATGATAATTATAATTATCAAAGACAGGCAGCATATTCCTAACACGTCTCAAAACTGAAGTGAAGAGATTATGGTCAGCAATTAACGTCTAGGTTTTAAACGCTGATGAGAGGAGATATAATATGTGGAGCGGCGCCAGAATGAAGGGATAGGGAAGCGGGAGATCCCCGAGAAAAACCCGTCCGGCACAATTCCCACATGCGAGAATCCGCGTACCGGCCCCGCCGGGAATCAAACCCGGATCGTCTTGATGGGAGGCGAGTACTCTAGCCACTGTGCCAACCACAGACTTTTTTTCTGTAAAAACCTAGCTTTATGACTAGAGCAGAATGTATTTATTTATACATGATGTGGTAGGCTTGATGATATTTACAACGTATCGTGTCTAATCATTAATGACTATCGCTTTAAGATCATTGTTTGCTTATGAGTGCGTGGTAGATAAATAAACGCTAAAAACACCAGTTGATTTCTACGTTTTTTTCGAAGCCAATATGGATAAAATACTCAATGACAATCCTAGATAATGGTATATGCCAACTTTTTGAGTAAATATTTATCCAGAATTACTAATTCGTTACGCGTGATCTCTTGCGCTGCAGTTAAATGCACGAGGTTCCGTCGTCAGAGATTGTGCCTCAGAAGTTCGTAATCTGGAAACTATTTTTTTTAAGATGTTAGCTAAAAGTATTGTCTAGAATTGCTATTGTTTAACTTTCGAAAATTGGCTTAAAGAAACCTACTTTTATTCATTAATGATTTTAGCGTTGAATTATGTATCACGCCCTTTTAACATGAGATTTTTACTAATCATATAAGAATTGCAAACAACAGTTTTGTGACTCTGTTTTCCTTATGCCATTTGTAGATGGACAGATATAATACAAAAACACATCAAAATACAGTTAAGTCAGTAGAAATTAATATTTTAGAACGGATGCAGTTAATATCAGCACCAACTTGGAATCACGTGCAGGCATGCAATTTTCTTGGCGTAAAAACGTGTTTCTTTCCTCCAGAGTGAGCGAGCATACACAAAAAAAAAATAAAGGTGAGATTTCTTTGCTTATAAGAAAAGAAAATTAAAGTTAAGTGTAAAGGAAACATTACCTACCACACTGAAAGTTAAAATAGGGACACGGTCTATGAAAGTAGAGGTCTCAACACAGAAGAACGAAATGTGACTCCCTTTTTTGTTATCGAGCGCTAGAAGTAATTTAGTCGAAGATTTCTCTTGTTTTGTCTTTGGCTCAGCTTAAAATGCGTCGTTGTTATAGGAATTGCCTGTATTATAAAAGAAAATAATTTTAGTGTAATTTTGTATTGGAACATTTTTTTTTCAACCATACAATATAGTTTTTCAATCTTTTACATGTAAGGCAGAAAAGAATAGATTTTGTTAGAAAGTGTACGAATTAAATGTTTCTCGTATACAAGATACCTTGTCTTTAAAACTTCCTTCCTCGGTATTACCTTCTGCTACAGCTGTTGATCAACGCAATTTTTGTCACACTGAAAACAGGAAATTTCTCTTTCGAGTCGCGAGCGACAAAATGACTTGGCATCGTTAAAATTGTCTAGATAAATTTAAAAAACGTATACATTGTACACTGCACAAAGTCGCATACTACTATCCTAAAACAACAATAGGCCTATATATTTTTTTTAGACGACTTATATAAACGGTTCCACAAACCTGCCAATGCATTTATGGATACGAAACATATATCTATAATACCAGTTTACCGTATTAACATCATTTTATGTAAATAATTGTAAAAATTGTAACACCGCCAGATGTAAACAAAGCAAATCTGGCAGTAAATGACTACTAGCGCTCGGCAACAAATGGGAGTCACTTTCTCTTGCTGGAGAGCATACGCAGTGTCAAGACCTCTTTCTATTAAACCGCGAATAGGGGCAAAAGCCCAGGCTAGTTCCCTGTACTACCAGGGTTTTTCCAACAACAATCTGTTCTGCAGCTGAGACAGGGTGTTCTGCGAAACAAGGATTCTCTTTGCTGCTTCTACAGAACACATTGTTACTTCTGTGGTAACAAATTCTTTTAGGAACTATCTGGATATTACCAAAAACTATACTGAACACTAGACCCTTTGTTAACAGAAGTACGGTTAGATACGCTGGTATATCGTGAAAAATTTTTTGTGTCAACATGTATGATTGGGTGATGATACAACAGAACTGCCTGCAGACCAATAACAGTTATAACATATTCAAAGAAAAGGATTCTTATTGGCTCAGTCAAACAGAATAACAGCTCCACGTACATACGTTGAACTTTCAACAGGCTGATTCAAGAGACCAAAGAGTGTTTTGAACTTCCTTCAGATACCTTGTTTGCAATGTTTTCGTATGTAAATACATATAAGTTGTGTAAAAAATGTAACTTGTCAGTGTCATCCTCTGAATCATTTTTCTACAATAACACATTCGTAGACTCCATGAACCAGTAGTATTCAAATGCAAAGATTGTAAATGTGTCATTAAAATGAGATAACTCCACTTAGAGTTCATTCAAACAATGTTTAATCAAACATGGTCATTCAAAAAAGAGTTAGTTACACATTTAAATGTTTGCTAGTACCGAAAATCCTCAACACCGTTACCAAACTCTTTTTGAACGTCACCTCCTCTCATATTAATTCTACTACATGTCAGAGAGCTCTATTTAATTAGCTTGGCAAGGGACAATGTTTGCCACTAGTATCTATGATAGGGAAAAATCAACTTTCGCCTTTTATTTACTGTGGCAGACCTTTCGTGATGATGGATGTGGTTTTACTTTTTTGCAAATGAAACTATAACACGGAGATTAGCTAGCTTTCCAGCAAAAATAATAAATCAAATTAGTGATTTTTCTCTTCATAGTCATAGCGCAACTAGCATTTTATTTTACTCCTAACAGACTCCAACGCAACTGACGTTGGAAATCGTCCCTTGCCATATTCATTCATAAGCTGATTGATGATCTTCTGAACATGTAATAGAAACAACTTTACTTAAGGGGGAGAGTTAGATGCTAAATTTTATTTGCCTGATTTCTGCATAGTAACTTCTGTTTTAATATATTTTTGGTCAATGTGGCAATGTTACGCAATTTGGCAATGTTAACCTATGTGATGAATTTGGGAGATCAGAATGGTGTTATATATTCATCATATATTGGACTTGCAATCATTCTTGAAAGTTAGCCGATGATTCACTTGCCATGATTCTGCACGACAAATTGATGAATGGTCGCATTATAATTTATGTCGAGTAGTTTATCAAGAATATATCCTATGTTTATCAAAGAGAAAAGTTTGATAATACAACTTGAATAAGTGTTACAGCTCAAAACTAAAAAAAAAAGGCAATTATATAACGCTCCCTCTTAAAGCGACGGGACGCAGTGTCATACTGCGCGTGTAAAAAGAAAAAAGCGAGGAAGCGGCTGTAACTGAACATTGCTGTGAAAAT
Source organism: Medauroidea extradentata (assembly GCA_003012365.1). Taxonomy (NCBI): domain Eukaryota; kingdom Metazoa; phylum Arthropoda; class Insecta; order Phasmatodea; family Phasmatidae; genus Medauroidea; species Medauroidea extradentata. Next base: position 11,275 of record PNEQ01096382.1, read on the forward strand.
CCAGACCTGTAATTAAATAGCATCACATTCTTTCCTGCAACACATTTTTATTTTACTAGTTAGCTCAGTATCGTATGTAGTTTAAAGTCTAACCTGAGCAAGACATCGAGGCGTCTGAATCATGGTTTTGTAAATGCTTACACGTCTCGACAGCAGTGGTGGCTAGTGGGTTGTTGCCAGGTGGGGCTGCAGATAGTCGGAACTGTACACTCTTGATAAACGGGTCGTAAACCAATGACCATGAAATATTTGCCGGCTGCTAGATGTTTTGTGACCACTCAGTAGTAAGGGGCACCTGTACATCAGCGTGTCAGTGGCTGTAGAGTCAACCAGCGTACAACCCTGTACAGCTCTTGCCAACTGCAGCCCTACCTGGCAACAACCCACGAGCCGCCACTGCTCGACACTAGCTTTATACCAAAGCTATTGAGTTGGAGCCTTTATGACTGATAGCGCCATTTGTATAGTCATGTCGTTTTTGTACTACGATACATCATCTTTAGAGATGATGGTTTATCGCTAGAGATGATGGTATATCGCGAAAATGTTTTGTGCCAACATAGCCTTGAAAACACTGACACAACGTAGCTGTCTATAGACCAATAACGTGCATCAAATATTAAAATAGCGGTATTCTTATTGGCTTAGTCAAATAGGGCAGTAGCTTCGCGTACACGGAAAAGCCAGTAATCTTTTGATAAGCTGAACGTACGTTGAAGCCTAGCAAATAGTCAAGTTTTCCCGCGATAAACCATCAT
>PNEQ01096401.1:0-13018 GCA_003012365.1 Medauroidea extradentata
TTCGCCAGCGCCGAGCTTCCCACGTCGCGCATTTCCCTTCACACTCACTTAATGGCCGGGTGTCAAACCCCTTGGGCCCCACCACCTTCACACCCTTCAGGGCCTAACAAACAGACAGTAGAAACAACTGTGACAATTGTTGCAAACATGTGAAGCGATATCTTCGGAACTTACGAGTTTATAGAAAATGTTGAAAATGCCCTCCATCAGCACGAACACATGAATCGACCCACCGCCACAGCGGGACGGATTGATTAATCACGGGGAAAAATTCATTTTCCTTCGATATAATGTCAAATAATAATTTTATGGTAACGTTTGTCGTCCCTGAGTGTTAAATGTTATGGCGTTATTTCACACTGGAGTAGACATTTTTCCTTTTGGAGGGGGGTGGGGGAGGAGAGAGTGAGATGGAAGTCGTAAATTACGTTCACTTGCATACTATATACATGTTATTTGTTCAGTAATAACTTAAAACTTACCATTTGCAGTGGGTAGTGTGCAGAAAGAATTAAACGTCTTCACTTATTTTGCAGCGGAAATTAATGGAATAGAAACCTCCAAATCCTTCACGTTACCGTATCACAATCAAAGGTCCGTAACAGCTACTTGATTAACGAATGCCACTAAATTACGGCGAATATGATTTTCAAACAGAGCCTACGAAGAAGTTACAAAAATGGTTAGTAAATAGAGAGTAAATTTTTTTTAGTATATAAGAAATAATATAGTATTTCAATAGCCAAATTTCAAGAAAATAAAGACAGAAACTTAAAAACCTTTAGAGATGCGATTCTACTTGTCATAAGTTTAAAAACTTTATAGCATCGGCAGATCTGCATTAGGGTCACTTTATAATGTATGTTATTATTTAACAGTTTATTGTTTTTTTAACTTTATCTATTTATAGCAATGTTAATTTAATGTATACAAGCTTTCAGAAAACCTTCCATATTTTTTAAATATTTCATAAACGTACATATAAATGATAAAATACAATAATGATATAATTATTAAACAGTTCACCTCTTCTCTATCATCTTCTACTTCAACACAATTAAAGTGTTCTATTAACATTTATATGTCATCATTTACTTCACTGGAACATATTCTGATATTTTTGTAGACTATAAACTGACGATATAAGAGGGTCGGATGACAACAGAAGGCGGCACAACAAATCTTGTACATTTTCCAAACTCCCGGATTTTCTGCTGAAAACTGGCGATAGTTGCGGACATCTTTATTCCTGGCCTCCTGCCCAATGAGTAACATAGCATTTGTGGTAATCCATCCACTTAGCTGCAACATTTTTGTGGTCAGTGCGAGTAAGCTCATACTTTCCATAGTCTCTTATAATACTCAAAGGTATTTTTGCAGTATGAAATAATTCACCCATATTTACTGTATGCCCGCTGGAAACTACATACAATTATACGGAAAACGTTTGTAACAACAAATTATCTAGTCCAGTTGCTTTCGCTGCCGTTTCCGGGTTAAGTAAATAATATCCTGGCTGTGTTTCCACCTGTACTTGAGCCAAAGCCTATTGGTAGACGATCAGGGGTAAGTTCATTAATGTTTTTATCATCATGAAAATGATTTATTTTTGCTCTACCACAGTTTGATCGTTGTAGTCTCCTCGTGATTTTGTTTATTAAGTACGATACATATCTAATCTGAAGGAAATAGCCAGAACAAATTCCAAGAACAGTATGTATGCACGTAGGACAGAAAGGCCAAAGTTCAAAGAAGAATAAACTGGATTTTGAGTTGACAAGGATGCAGAACTTCTAGTTGCCATCTTGCAGATGTGGCACTGAAGAGTACTGGTGTCAACAAGTGCATTCAGAACTTTCCCATCTATCATTGTTAAGTGTAGAGAATAATTGACTTCCGTTGTCTCTGTCTTCAAGGAACGAATGTTGCCAATTTGGTTTTGGATGTATTTTTTCTCATTTTTGATAACTTTCTATGGTTTATTTCAAAAACTGCAACCCTATAGGTCCTAAAAACGTGGGTTACTTCATACCACTTCTTCATTTTCTGTTTTCATAGTCAAGGGTACAAGATATTTACGAACACACTTTCGTCACTAGCTGCATCGATTTCTTCCCATTTTTGTGTATGTTGGGTATGGCCAGATAACCCATCGAATCCCCACTTGCCAATCAGAATGAGCCTGCCTTCACTATATGCTTCCACTGTTTCCAGTATTCCCTTGATAGTATTATCCAACACAAACACACATTTTGACTGAATCAATAAATTGGTAGGAAAGATTACTACTTACCATTCTGAATTTTGTTTTTACAAAAAATAATCCAATAATACCTTTAAGTTTTAAAACTTGCATTATGGTTATATATACTTAAAATTACACAAATTTTAATTTATTGTGAAAATGTGATGTCCAAAAATGTTTATTTACCAGGCGTCAATTGCTTAACATTGGGCAGGAGCCTATATTCTGTAGTCTGTACAACAAAACATTAGGAAAAGCTTCATACGTAAAGTGTTTATTTAATGCGTCCAGAAATAGATCAGTAGTGTAATAGTCCCGAGATTTCTGAGTATCTATAAATAAAACATGCTGAAATCCTTTAATATATCTATAACATAAAAATGAATCGCAAAATGTGTTGGTAAGCGCATAACTCAACAACGCCTGGACCAATTAGGCCAATTCTGTTTTTTAAATGTTCGTTGAAGTTAAAAGATGGTTTTTACGGCGAGAAAAATTCGAATAATTGCCGGAAAAAACCCTAAAAACAGTAGAGTCAATTTGAGCTTTATTGCTATTGTTGTTTAAACAATGCAGGTATGTTCCTGTGATCGAGGCCTTAAGCATTGTATAAAGTTTGGGGTGTGGGGTTACGCGTTCGTATCCCGTGCAAGACTTTGCGATGGGAATTACATGACATCATACAAGCATATTGCGCACGCTCTTTACACTGTTATTGAGTACGCTTGCTGTTAAATGCCGGGCAGCTGTTTTGCGGTGGAAGCCGCAGCCGGGCAGCTGTTTTATAGAGAAATAAAGATGAATTTAAAAAAGTACGCTTAGCGCAGTGGACTGGACAATTTTGTTTGTATTTGATGTTTTAAAGATAAACAGTGAATATAGTATAATGTAGAATATAGTATCACCATCAATTAACACGTAACTAAAAGTTAGTTACTCTTTTCTATAGTACATGCGGGCGAAGCCGGAAAGGGACAGTTAGTTTTTCATAAATATATTGTATTTTACAGCTTTTTATTTCCAGCACAATAAACATTGACTCGATTTTTCGATAAAACAATACTGTTGCGTGCCTTGTACCTGGAGGCCGGTGGTCGGCAGCTGTTTCGTAACACTTTGTGGACTGGCCCTTGATTCATAGACCGGGTGGCTACGTGATGGAAGACACGCCGAAGCTACGTCATAGATACCTGTCTTAACTGCGTCTTAACCCTACGAGAGTGGCCTAAGTGACTCAAATAATGTCCAAAACATGTGGTAATGTCTATTTTTAGACCCCTGTAATGCGGGTATTCCCCGACTGTTTCAAGGAGTATAAAAGCACAGAATCGGCACATTTGGGGAGAGTTCGCTATTGGTCGTGCTAGAGGAAGGTGCTATGGTTGTGGAGATAGACTGGTGAAAACATTTTGGTGACGTCAGAGTCTACTGTGAGGCGGCAGGCGGCTACCTTCGGAGCAGTGTTGGACGAACCAAGAGGACTGCTGCGGCGGGCTGACGGGCGTAGGAGGAGGTATGCGACGGGAGTCGAACCGAAGACCTAAAGAGTGAAGACAGCGGTGCACTCGGGGTGCTGCGCAGCACACGACGTTTCATCACCACGGCGGACTATTAAGTTTGTACACTGTCATTACTTGAAAGACTGTTGATTGTATATATGACTGAATTTTATTGTGATTTTTACTGTTTAATTAGTTGATGGTAGACATTTTTTGTGCTTTAATTGTGAAAGTTAATTAACGTGTCTGTGACACAGTGGTAATTGTGTGCATAACTGATTGTGTTGTGAGAGTTATAGTTGATTACTGTTTTGTGTATTTCGTAGCTTTGTGAGTGATAATATCCAGTAATTAATTTAACCTATTTATTTATGATTATAAGAACTCTATCACCAAAAGATATCATGGGAATGGCCCACACATAAAGATTATGTCTCAAACTTGTAACAATATTATAAATATAATTGACCATTAAAATAAGTTTTATTTTATGGCCAATAGTAAAGAAGTATATTTCCTTATACAAAGAGACTACGTTACTGCAAATATCTACGTTTTTAGCTGAATAAGAGACAGAATGGGAAATGTTTTCGTAACGGCATCTATCAGGCATTGAGATGTGATAAGAAGACTGCATAACTAAAAATTCTCCGGAATTCAATATTTTATATTCTATACGTTAGCAGCTGTATTTATAAACGCATCTTTTTTTTGTGTGTTTCTAACACAGCTACAATGATCTGTTGGTAACTGTGCACATTCAAACAATATGACTATGGTTGCTAAGGATACTTAAGGCAAAACTAAAAACTTTGCTAGACAAGAATTTGCGATCGAGGTGATTGAAGAGAATATAAGAAGAGAAACCAACGTGATCTTTAATAGAAATTAACAACTTGCTTTGAAAAACTAACTTAGGACTGATCTGAAGGTGTAATGTAAGTGACGAGTTACATTATATATTAACTAAAACTTGACAATACTAAACATAGTATAGTAGTAGGCCTAGTTATTAACCCTAGCTATGACAATTTATACCTAGTACTCTGTGAATCGTGGTTAATTCTACATTCACATTCCGTCGACTAGAAAAGCTGAAAGTTACTGAGTAACTAAACATTATCTAATCAACAATATTTACAAAAAATCTTACCAATGTTAAATTTTTCACTTCCGTGGTTTAAGACAGTAATACATGTGCTTTAGAACAGAAATAATAAAAACCAGGTGCATATATAACCGATTTGCTGTTATGACAAAATATTCAATTGTACAAACAATTTATTACCATAACTATTGATTCGGACTGAGCTGCAGCTTTTTGTTTTGTAAATTACGTCAATCATACGAAGGAATACCGTGATAATATAATAGCCTACTGGTAGATAGTAAGATGTGTAATGTATGTGTTTATAACGATACATCCATACACAGATTTAAAATATGTACTGTACATACGCAGCGTCGCTGAGGGTTTGGTACCGAATTGAACTGCAAAGTTTTTATACATATTTGTTATTGATATGACTGACAAATTTCGTTACCTTAGTTTCAGAACTTTTCTAACAGTAAAATATCACAGTCTAACATGGCTTATGGACATTTAATACATTTAAAGAATATACCAAATTTTTGACATCACTTTAATGATTTCCTAGAAAAATTTCAGAAGATCTGTGGGAAATAATACAAAATAATATTCTTATTAGATAATATGGACATTTTAACTTTGGAATTATGATGACGTAAATTTATAAATTTACTGCCATTTTGGGTCTAAACGTCTTACACTCGTGACAAGGATGACAAGTTTACTAAAATAAGTAATTTTTTGTTGCGCACATTTATTAATTTATAACCAAATAATTAGTTCTGGTGCAAAAATGTATTTTTGTTATTTTGAATAAATCTGTGCAGTGTGAACTTTCTCGTGAATAAGAATTTTTGTCATTTCTTTACAATTTCGTAATGCATTACATTTTACCTTCATATGAGAAATAGCTGTGATATAATAATTATTTTACAAGATATAGTGTTATACAATTTTTTTTACTTTTCTTATTTGATGAGTGCAAAATTTTAATAATTTGTTTTTGGTTACCTGTTTTAAAAAGGGTTTGATTTAATTAAATTTAACATTGGAAACGAAGGTTCGGCGTTTTTCTCTGATCTCTGTATAGCATGTTAGCAGCTTGTGTTCATGTTCGTATTGTGTGGTTTTGTTTATTATTATTTATGTAACAATCAGCCTAGAATCTTTTCAGACAGGCGATCTGTATGTTCCAGGCCTTGTTTTACGACTCTTATGATGGTTGGTAAATGACAAATTCTCTCCTCACACAATACAATGTCTGGTTGCGAATACTGTATGTACGCCATGGTTGGAAATATATTCCTAACTTAGGTTACATATTTGTAAAAAAAAAAAAAGGCGAACTTCTAGTAGAACGCAATTTAAATGTTATGTTTGTAAATTTCAGTTGCATACAAACATATGTATCACTACAAGATTTCATATACAAAGATATGTCTAATTTTACCTTCTCTGTTTCACTTCTCAGAATATTATATGTTTTATTTAAATTTTTATAATTATAGAAACTTTGTGGTATACGTCATAAACATTAATTAGTTTTAACTATGCTTCTTTATTATATTGGTTAGAAAATCTGCGCGTAACTATTTCTTAATATTTCAAAATTCAGTAACCAACAATACTTATATGTACGTCTTTATAAAAGTATACTAAAATTCTAAAAAAAAAAAAAAAAAAATCGCGTTTAGTTTGTGATGTAGGCATAGTTTTATTGAAAAAGTCCTAAAAATATTTTAATAAAATTTTGTCGTACACTTTGTGATTAAAAGAGTCTACTGTATTTTCAATAAACATTCAGACAAACTACACATCTAAGAATTAACTGCATGCACACGTAGAACGTCAACTATTCATTCTATGACTGATTTGTAACATCACATTTTCAAACGTTTTTAGACACAAAATTTATTTTAAGCTCGTAAGCAGTGACACTTCTCACCAACTCGTTGCACCGTAAGAATATTTTATATAGATAATTAACGTTAATATATTACTCTACCTGGTTGTCATTATTACAAGACTCATCCTTTGCACACAACACCAGTAATGATTATTTTTTAATTAGGTTCAGTTTTTTGGTGCCAATCTCGTCTACCATATAAACGATAAATCTTAATTTTGAAAATAATTTTTGTGGGCAAAATAAAACTTCAGTACTCTAATAATGGTAATAATCAAAAAGGATTGAATGAAATAAGGAAGGGAGTTTGGTTATCATTTAACATCTAGGTCTTCAAAACTTGTGAATTGTGACATTATTATGTGTAGAGCAGCAACGGAATGAAGGGTCAGGGGAACAGGAGATCTCCGAGAAAACACGCCAACCAACGATATAATTTAGCACGATCCCTAAATGAGAAAATTCGTGAAAATTGCTAAAATATTTGCAATTGGTGAGTTGTGTACGGTTTTTTTTGGAAATGAGTGTAATTTTATAAAAACGAAATGTAAGTGTTGTTTAGATCAACTTATTTAAAATGACCCAAAACTTTTGAAGACATGCGTTTGATAATACCAATATCTATGAAAAATATAACACACACACATATATATATATATATATATATATATATATATATATATATATATATACATACACACGCTACCTGTATTTTTGTATGACGGAATACTATTTTAGCTCATACAAAATAATTAAAAAATACTTTTATGTATTTTACAATACGCGTTATATTTATGTGTACAGATTACTAAAATGAAAATGTCAGCTTCAGAAACTACTTACTTACCAGGAGGCACACACTTAACAACTGACAAAAGCGTATATTCTATCGCCTGTGCAGCTAAACGTCAGGCAAAGCTTCATACATAGAGCATCCTCGTAATACGTCCACAGATTGATTAGTAGTGTAATGGTCTATGATTTCGGGTTTATAATAAAACAACGGTTAAATAATTTAAATTCTCATTGCCAGTAAAAAAACTAATATTCACTGACGGAATTTCCAATAAAAATATATTTAAATCACAACCGACAATGAAAAAAAAACAGATTTCTTCAGTGGCCTATTGAAATAAAGAATTCCTAATACTTGGACACTGAATGACAAAAACTCTCTACGTTTTAACCTGAACTAAAGTGTGTGACAATATACCTACGTGGCAGTGAGAGGATTGATTAAACTTCGGCAATTATTACTTTATTCCCCTACATTCAGTTCTTCTTCATCAGTTACCAATCTAAATATTATCGTCTTTTATTTCCAACACAGCTAATACGTTCTTGGTTGAAGTCATATCTGTTACATTTAAACAATAATGACGAGGTTACTAAGGATATATTAAGGGAAAAGTTAAAACTTTGCTCAGCAAGAATTTACGATCGAGGTTTTTGGAGACATTATAAAATTTAAAACCAATGTTATTTTAATATAACTTAACAACTAGTTTTAAAATAACAAACTCTATACTGATCTGAAAGTGTAAGATAAGTGACGAATTTATATGTTATATTACTGCAACTTGACTATACAGAGTAGAGCAGATGGAAGTTGGAAAGTTATATAGTAGAACTTTTCTCTGGGACTTTAATAAATTTCTTCGAATTGTTCGGTTCTAGATATTTAACAAAACATTTGCACTAGCGTAATATAATTCAATACTAAGCAAAAATGATCCAAAATGTTAGTTAAAAAGAACTTTTAATTATCGTACATATTTTCTGAACCGAGTGACGAGGTGGCGCTACTGGTAAATATTCAACTAGTTTTCGAGAGTTCCCGGGTTGTATTTATAGTCCAGCATTCCCTTAATTGTGTATTTTTTGATCATCCAAGCTCCGTATAAACGAATGTTGGGCTGGATATTAATCCTAGGCATTACAATATGTTATGTTCTTGAACCTGATATTCTGTGGCTCTTATTTAGTTGTATAGTAACATCTCTTTCAACAAGGAAAGTTAAAAGTTGCTTAAACATTTAAAATGACTTAACACTTTTTACAAATAAATTTGCTAAGGTAAATTACTCTACTTCTGTGGTTTAAGAAAGTAATACACGTATTTTATAATAGTGGTATTTACAACTAGAGGTATACAACTAATTCGCTGCTAAGACAAATATATTAACTTTGCATTAATAAATTTTTTATATTATAACTACTAATTTGCGCATTAATTATTTGAAAAAAAAATTAGAGCTTGCTGTAAATATAAAAAACATATTTATTGCTTTTATTAAATTTACACTCTAATTTGTATGCGTGCATGTAAGTAGGTCTAGTCTAAAGTAAAAAAAAAAAAAAAAACATGAGTCCAGTTAATCGTTGTTCGACAATATTAATATATGCCTTCCTTAATTTGTATCTACTAGTTTTAAATTTACTATGCAGTGTTACTGTATAAGATGTCACCACTACCAAGAAAATGATTTTGTGCAATACTCTCAGATGTGTTGTTTGAAGTTGAAAATACTGGAGATTATTGTAAACCTCTTACATTATACTTGTTATCTTGTGAAAACGCAAAAGAAAGTACTGTAAAAATTAAGGTTACTAGGTTAAGATAACAGCGACATATAATTTTAGTTCTTTACTATTGTTAGCGTGTATCAAAATAACGAGAGTTTTATGTCATATAAGCATAAAACACATAAATTTACCATAGTTAAGTATCTCGATATTGAAGTATTTTCAACCAATGTACATACACTTTGCATAACATATTTTCGCCCAAAAAGAGAAGGAATAAGATAAGGATTGATTAGAAGTCGCCTTTTTTCAGGATATGTACTGTTTACATCAGTAACATAGTTATAAACAATGTCATATTTTCCTTCTTTTACTGCCCTGTGCTTGTCTTGCTTGGTAATATACTTGTAACATAAATCAAGCTGAGCATTCTATTAACAAACACATAATTTTGTTTTACAAGAATTTACTACCGATGTTTTATACGAGTACAGAAAGCAACTTAATTTATTTTTACGATAAATCTTTCCAGCTGGTCATGAAGAACATACTTTGGACTAGACTGTAAGTATAATATACGTGACTTATTCTTACGACTACACCACGTAGACTTGTGTGAGTAAGTAGGTGCATATTTTAAGAGTTACATCCGAGCCAAAGCACCAGCAAATTAACAGAAACATAAATTTAACATTTAACTGAGACATTAGTGTGTAAAAAGTAATATCCGAAACACTTAAACCAGTAGTACCTCATGTACAGTTCACCTACATGTCAGGACAATAAATACTCGCATAGTAATCCATCATCGTCCTATAATTTATAGGACTGAGATAAGTACTGCTAAGTTTATATTGGTAGCACATCTGGCTTAATATGTACTGTAGAACTGTTTTAAAATTAAATTTATCTACTTTAAAAAAATAAAAATAAAAAGTACCATGAAGCAATAATACGCATAATTTCAGTGAAAGTAATAAAGACGTGTTCTTTATTAACAAGGATGTCATTAGACATTTTAAAACATTTGGAAGAATCATAAACTTAAGGGCACGTTCTACCGCAATTTTCATCACCATTTTTATTTTTATTTGTACCAATTTTTTTCTTATTTTAGGCACAAAATGTGACTAAATTTGTCTATTACAAAAATTTTTTATCTCTTATAGTTTTCGCGTAATGACTTGTTAAAACCATATTTTGCATGTTTTCATTTTAAGGACTACAGTGAAACCAACTGATACACCAAGCTAAAAAAAATCACAGTGGAATAAAACATTGCAGGGTACAATGTCATGCTCATAAAAATGAAGAATAAAAATTATTTCTATTTAAAAAAAATGCTGAAACTATAAATTTGTGTTTTAAAAATTCCAAAAAATATTTAATACAAATTTTTTTTCTTAATTTTTATGAGTATGACATTGTAGTCTGTAATGTCTTTATCCACTGTGATTTTTTAAGTTAGGTATATCAGTTCTTTTTAGTGAAGTCCTAAAAACGGAACATGCAAAATATGACTGACAAGCCATTAGGCGAAAATTATTAGATGAAAAAGTTTTATTAGAGCCAAATTTAGTTACATTTTGTGTCTAAAATAATAAAAAAAATATCTGTTACAAATAGAAAATAAAAAATTGTGATGAAAATTGCGGTAGACCGCGCCTTAAACGCAATATCCATTTTTTCTACAATGTTTCGCTGGTATGTAACACATTTTTTATTCAAAGTGAAAGAAAAATTAAAGTTTCTAAATTCGTTACTTTACGATTCAAAATAATTATTTTAAAAAATATAATGTTTTCATTTACTTTTGAAACCATGCACCCAATTTATTTACATTAAATGTCTTTATTAGTAAAGTGAAACATTTCTTTAGTTGATACCCTACGATAGTAATGTTAAAATTCCCTGTTCGTGTTTGTATTCGATTAGAAATTGAACAATGTTTCATTCAGTAGAAGTAAGTTTGCAAATGTTTGTGTTATTATATCTAATAAATGTAGTCAAATTTATATGTGCTAGTCATGCAAAAAGAACTGATGTTTTGTTCTTTTACATTGTAGTTAACTGTTTACGCAAAATAAGCTTAATAAAAATATGGGAAATATCGGTTAGCTAAATGTATAAATCCGTTCAGTTTTCAGACCGAAAACAAGACTACAGTAACATATTAGGATATCGTGTAACCATATACGACACTAAATATAAATAAACTAGTTCAGAGGGTAATGTATCTTTGGAGACATTAGCTAACGTTAAAAAAAGTCAACGCAGATATTCATAAATTTATTGTTTTCGTTATATAATGCATATTTTACTTAAAAATGACGCGCACGCCTCCAAACTGTGTAGTGATAAGACACACAATATTATAGTTTATTCAGTATAAATACAACGATAAACAAATAATTTTTTCATGCAGTTATTCATGTTTATTGCCGAAATTTCGCAAATATGCTGTATATAATTTGTATCACACGTGTATTAGTGATTAAAAATATTGTTTATACATTTTTACTTGCTTATTTCGATGTGAACGATATAAAATTAGTTTATATATTTTATTTTCAGAAACACTACAGTATTCTGACTAGAACTTTATTGACTTCAGTACTAGCTACTGTCTGAACATCTCAGTTCAAAGAATGGAAATGGAGACCTCCATTCTGGCTTCTGAGAATAAACTTGAAGCCATGGCATCAAAAAACGGAAGGTATGTGGCTGTCATGAAAGGGCAATTAAAAAAATCAAGCAAAATCAAGTAAGTCAACAACAACTTGAATTTGAAATTGAGGCCCTTAAACTAGCCCTCCGTAATGCTGCACAAGAGATTAACGACCTTGAAAGTAAAAATCTTCTGCTTCAAGAAAAGTTAAAGGTCATACAAGAAAAACAAGAGTCTGGTAGTTGGGCTTCAACAGAAACCATGGTAACAGTGATCTATCAGAAGGCAAACATGCCCTTGAAGAAAAACCTTCGCCGAAGATTCACAACCTGGATTTCCAAAAAATTTTGCATCACATTGAAGAAATAGAGGAACTTTAACAAAGAAGAATGTCACAAAATTTTAAGTTACAAAACAATTCAAAAGATTTCTGTGAAAACTATGAAATAAAAGGCTTAACATTTTGAACAAATTACGCAAATTTAGAAACTCAAGGACCAAGTAATCCACTAAAATTCGTAGGTATATCCAAATGACACCTAAGGTAATTGAAAACGGTAAAATTGACCAATAAAAATTATCAACTAAAATATGATATGTACAACTTCGCATAGATTTAATCTTCAAAGAATAAAAAACTTAGTGCATCGAAATTTGACGGTGTTGATAAATGAACCATTCGAAGATTATAAAATAAACTTCTTAAAACATAGATATTAAAATGATTATGTATTAACTTTACAATACAAACAAGTATTCGAAGCCTATGTGAAACTGCCTTCCAACCAGTCCTTTCTGCTACCAAAGGACAAGATGCCAACTAAAGATAAACAGGAAGTTCTGAAAGGTAATATAATGTACCTATATTAATTATGTTTCATTGTCAAAATTTGAAATTGTCTCTTGGTTTAAATTATAGTATTTAGTGTGTCACAAAATATTACTGCAGTTACAAGCAAATAGTACAAACTAAAAAATAAATAATCCGTAGGTTATTTTATTCAGTTCTAAAAAGTATTATTTGAATTAAATATTTCTCAGTTTAAATACAAGATTTTATAACTTAGTGATGCAGAGAATGTTT
>PNEQ01096402.1:0-13018 GCA_003012365.1 Medauroidea extradentata
AATCAATACAAACATATGAGGATGAATAGTAAGTTACAGATTCCTTGTTAATAACATTAGTTGACAGTTCTTAAATTCAAATATTGATGAATGGCTCCTTGGCTTGGCTCGATGTATAACAAAATATATTTCGCTGCACAACACTGGTCCTACCGGGCAACCGACGTGGTAGAAAATTATTACATACTTACATTTATCATTTATACATATTTCAGCAGGCAGCTTCATTGCTACTACCACATCGGAGGCTTAAACAACGCCGAACATACCAGCCGGGTTTGCTACGCTCCTTACTAAGACAAATTATAACTTTACAGGATAAGAAAAATATCACTGTGAAGCACCAGGGAGAAAAATAAAAGGATATTTTGAAAGTTTTAAATATTGCAGATGACTAGGTACTTCACACATTTTGGTAGAGTTTATCAAATTTGAGGTATTATGTCTCTGGTGGGGGAGCTTCAAAAATTACGAAATTCATTATATACAATGCCTTATACGAGAACAACATTCAGTTAAAATTACAAGTTTGATATTCTTTTAATAAGGAAGTTATAGGACTTCAGAAATCACTAAAAATCAATCCCTTCAACTTGGCATCTCAACTGCAGTAAGTGACTGTGATTAGATAGTAAATGTATCTCTAAGTACGTTAGTTGTGAAGTAGTCTGAGACAGTGTTTCTGAAATGTGTGAGAGCATCCTGTAGCTGGTGTAAGCTCTGTTGCTGAAATTATGAGAACAAGTGCTGAGAAGGAAACAAGTGCTCTGTTTAAGAAATCAAACATTTTTTTGAATGCTTTTAAAAATAAGTTTGTTACATGTTTTCCAGACAATTCACAAGCTCTAGATTAACAAGAAATTATTCCTGCTTGTAGCTTAGTTGAAGAGTATAACCTCGTAATTGATAAATTAAGAGACACATGTAGGAACTCTAACAAGGAAGATTAAGTAAGAACAATGTATTTATTGTCTGTTGTTGGTCAAAGGAAAATATATGTCGAGAATTCACTGTTTCAGAGCACTTGGTTAGAGTGACAAGAGAACTCATTAACGAGCAAGGAATTTTCCCAAAATTTAGGGGGGGGGGGGAGAGAAAAGATCACACAGTTAGTGAGGATGTAGCCAGGTTGTCAAACTTCTACGAAGAAGATGAAAACAGCAGAATTTGTCCTGGGAAAAAAGACTGTGTTTCAGTTACGGTAAAAAATTCAAAAGAACAAAAACAGTTTATTCTCGGTAACTTACAGGATCCTTAAAATTTTATAAACTCAACCAAAATGCAATGTTTAACAGCTTATAAAAATTTTGGGAGAAACTGAAAAATTCAAAACGTTGTGAGAATTCTCATTGAGTAGGTGGGAATTCAAAGGAAAATTGTCAGTTCTGATGTTCCTCTTCCTTAAAATTTTTTTGTTCAAAGATCACTTTTTTCACTAAAATTACTCTAACATTCAAAACAGAATTTTACGAATGTACAATAAAATATATGGAAAAATAAATTACATAAAAATTAATTTTGAAGTACAAAAATGTGTAAGAATATATGTGAAAAGTTTTGTAATTTTAAAACATTGTTATGGTGATTTTGTACAGAATGACCCGAATGTATTCCTTTGCTGCACTGGTGTCAGAAAGGTGCTGCCTCGCCTGTCATATTTATGCTGTGGAAACTATACCTAGCCTTAAAATACTGAAACCACCCCCTGCTGGCAGTAAACACTTCATCCTTTATGGTTGAAGTGCCATCAACATTTTTCATTTTCTATTTGTACAAAGATAAAGCTTTGTTTTGAATCAGTGTCAAATTTACAAGAAAATAGTGCTGGTTATGTTTCATTTTACACGGCAGCATCTTCTTCATTTTCTCCATTGCGTTATAACGTGTATAACTAGTCTTTGTAGCACTGACAGATGGCATGTTGAGCAAGTTACTCTTAATTTTGTCAGCATTTGCTCCAATTGTACAAATTGTGGTAGGCAGTAGAGCTAACACTTTACTAATGCCAACAGTCCTCTCATCTGGATTGAAACATCTCAAAACTTATTTTTGTGGCCAACGAGACAGGTGTTATGTTCTTATTTTTTGAAATAACAAACTTCGAAGATAAATTGAACCATATGGAAGCCATCTCATAATGTAAAAACCAAGAATTGTAGGGAGCTGATACTGTACAACAAACATGTTTAAGACATGAAAAAGTGGGCAGGCAAGTAGTATTGCATCATCACATGGAAAGTAGGAAGCACCTGTCATAGCGTACGTTAAGATAGGGTGACACACGTGTAACTTACAGTACGTTGCATGAATAAAATGTAAAAAAACTGTACAGTATGAAGATTTATGTGCAGTGTTTTAGTTCAAATACACACAGGCATCGTAAACAATGTTATTCTGAATTGGTGAATACTTGAAATGAAATGTGAGTACTCTCTGAAACATTAGCGACTTTTATCTTACCTAACAGCAAAGAAAAGTTTTTTTTTATACAAAAAAACATAAATTTCAAGTAACAAATATTTTAATATATTTTTCTTTGAGAATAATTTAATTTTAGTTAGTAACTCTACAATAAAGATTAGTAATAAACTAGTATAACTCCAGCTACAATGCTACTTTGCAATGAAAATATTCTTTGCTGCAACAATATTGGTATTGTGGCAAAGAAAATGGTTTTTCGAGAACACTTCTTTTCTTGCAAACTCATACTGAAAGGGATAAGAACTATGATCTTGTTCACATGAACCACAAACAACTGTCGGAAATGCAAGTGCAATGGTGTATATAACACTCAAGACAGGCTGGGCACATTCGTTATGTGCAATCCGTGTTCACCGGCAGATTTGATACTGTGGTTATCTGTTCCAACTCGGTTTCCGAGCTCGGAACTGGAACTGTTGCAAACATTTCCAACACCCATCCCATGCTCGGAACCATGGCCTTGCTCGGAACTGAGGTGCTGCTTATAAAATAGGATCATGTGTTTTAACAATTGAAGTATCAATCTTACCATTACATATGTTGTTTAAAATATTATGTATTTTATCCTGTAAATTTTTTATAGGCAAGTTAATGTTGAGCAAGTTTCTCAATTGTAACAGAATTCTTGAAGTTCTGTACTGTATAACCTCACCGTTGCATACACGCGAACCCATTTATAATGACCACTTTTATTTTTGAACCTGGCTTTGACAATCTGTTATACATTTGGTTTTCAGAGGGGGGAAGGTGAGAATAATCAGCATGAAATAAGTTTTCTGATTATTACAATTTATGGTCATGTACACAGTTAAATTTTATGAGAACATGGAGTCTTTCGTGTAGCATGCAACTAGACAGGTCTGGTGGACACGGATCCAGGAACCAGTTCTGAAGAGATGTGGATTTGGATCCAGGTTTGAAGAAAATCCCGACGTACCCACCTTTACTTTGGATTTGATGCTCATCTGACTGTTGCACCGTTCAAATAATTTTTCCCACCCAATTACGCATTGACTTACCGAACCACTAACAGCCGTGCTCTAAAATTATACCGAATACAACGTAAACAAAGATCACCGAAACGCAAGTAACAAAAAGTGCCAGATCCCTCATTTATCTTTCAACATTAGCGCTGCGAGTTGTCAATCACAAAAGCACAATAACGCCTACATTTTTCGTATCCAAGTTACCCCTTCATCCCCACAATTGTAACACTGATAAGTGTAAATGTCTGGACAAGTATGGGAGGAAGGGGGCGTTTAAACAGCAGCTGCTTCCTCCCACGCTATTTCTCTGCCTCTCTGCTACAGCATGCAGACTGTAGTCCACCATCTAGTCTGTCCACTCACATGTGGAACTATACGAAGCAGGACACGAATTGTGCACTGAAAGTTTGGTGTAGGCTGTGGGAGTAAGGTTGGATATTGCTGTGTGGCGTTCAGCACTTGCCACGAGAAATACTACGTGATGTGCACAAATATATTTTCAAATCAGTTTCTTTAACTTTTTTGACTATGCATAAAAATAGTTTTACTGTCTTCTCAGTTGGGTTATAGACAGGTGGTTGTTATAAAATGGGTCATTATAAAGAGGTTTTACTGTATGTTTCTAGGGAATAGTAGATTGAAATTTCATTAAACTCTGTAGTCTACACACATTGTATTTAGTGCAGAGACTTGACTTTTCTGTTTGTTTGTTCATGCTGTCGTCATATTTTCTGAATTACAGCCATTTTTATATTTTTTGCCAAATATGTCTGTGTGTGTCAACCGCAGGTTGTCCCGATTTACCCGACCGAGCTACGTTGCCTAAATACACGTGACGCTTGCCGTGTTTCCCAGTAGTTTAAATATCACATGGAGTCCGCTCTACTTTGCCGCCAGTACCGTATAGCAGTTTTTCTTCCTGCCAAAAGCAGATGCAACTTATTGCCTGCGTTTCAGCACAGTAGGTGGCTGTGTCGTATGTGGAGTTAACTTTTGGATGTATGTACTAGTTTTGATGCTTTCATACATCTCGTGTAACCTGTTCCCGACATCATTGTGATTCATTGTTGTCCTAAGTGTGCTCGTTTTGGTTGGTCATCTGGCATTACATTTCTCCGGGAAGTTTTAGGTCATGACCGAGGAAGATTTAAGCTGGGGACGGCTTGTGGTAGCATTGAAACGTAAGCGGAGGATGAACTGTGCCGCTGGCAGTTGGTTGGCCTAGCTGTGTTTATCATCCACATGTAAGTTGAGCTCCATTCTGTAAACTGCCGTTTATTATCAGTTAGCAAATATTTGGGGTATCTCCATCTGGAATAGAAGTACTTTACTTCTAGCACAAAATGTTTGTCGTTGACTGTGCATAGGTAGGGCTCATGAGGTGGAGTGATACAGTCTTGAACGGCCTTGTAGGTATCTTCAGCTCTTGTTGGGTGTGGTCAGTGTGTTTAACCTTGAAGTGGTTACATGTGACATACATGTGTACATATTTGAGTACTTCCTGCACAATTTCTGGCCAGTTAAACCTCGCTAGCGCATTACACAAATTTTGATGGAATACCTGGGCATCCAGTGAACTGTTCCTTATCCTCGTACTGGAGGACGTGTCTGCATATCTTGTGGAACAAACAATTTTTCAGTTTGTTGTGGCTTTAGGTGAAGCTAATTCTGTGTGATTGACATCAACCACTCGAAAGACCTTTTGTACACTCCTCACACAAAGTTTTTGGTACAGACAGGGAGTTCAATCACTGTTGGGTATCCAGGATTGCTGAATACAATTTGAATTCTTAAGGCTTCACTCTCGTGTAGTTCCGTGTTGTACAGTTTGATAGCTGAATCTCTGTGTTTCAGCATTGGTGGCATCAGGCTGTCCCACTCAGCCTTGTTGACAGTGATAACATGCTGGTGTGCTTCTTGTGACAGGGCGTTAAGTTTGTTTTCTATGCGTGGCAGTTATGTGATGGGGAAGTTGTAAGCCTGTAGCATAGCTGACCAGCGGGCTAACTTGTTGTGGGGTTTATGTACCAGTTGTCTGTCCGTAGCACATAGTGCCGTTGCTCTAGGTACGGACTGTATTGTTTGGCTGTCCAAATGATGGCCAGACTCATCGACGTGATGCCGGTGCTCAATGGGTCCAAACTTTTACTAGCATAGTCGATCATACTCCATTCCGTCGTCTTGTCACTTTGGCACAGGAAGGCTGCGAGTTCTTCTTGGCTAGTGTCCGTCTGTAGTAAGAGTGGTAGGGAGTGGCTGTACATGAAGTAATGTTCGACCTCGCACAGCACTTAGTATGTTCGCAAACAATTTTAAAAATTTATTTTTAAAAATTTATGTTTTCATTGTTGAGGAGAAGCGAGTTTGAGCTAGCTGAATACGCGTCAATTTTTAGGAAGTGTGTCGTTGATGTGACGACTCCACTTAGATAATTTAATTTTGCATTTAAAGTCCGACATCAAGAGTTATTACAAGTGTTAAATGGTAGGCCGAAGACACGGTGCGAGGACGTTGTGGCCGGAAGAGCGCTTGGACGGTAATTGTGGTATTGATGGTATTAATTAATCTGTAGTGAGGTGTGTACTACCACGTGCACAGCGGAGGCCGATGAACTTTATTGCGTCGAGGCCTCAGAGTGAGCCGGGTCTCGCTTTAGGGAAGACATCTCAGCAGTTTCCTTCGATACGTGTCACCTGGAGCAGCAGAAGACTACAGGGAGCCACGCCGCATTTCGCATCGTAGGACCAAACCAGATAAGTGCCGACAACAATCTTGATAGCGTTATGCTAAGCTTTGTAGTAATACCTCGGCCAGTAAGCACATCATATTTGCATTTAAATTATAATGGCGGAATAATCCTTTAGTTAACTATGGTGATTTCTACGTCAATCTCTTTGTTTCCATGCCCATTTTTAAACCTGTAATGAAGGGTCTTTCATGCTTCTACGCAAGAGTTAGCCTGGACGAGTCTGTCACACCCAGATAGGTGTAGGCATATTTCATGTTCACTTATTGGTTTTGCCCATTGTCTTACAAAATTCATACATTTTGTTTCATCCCTGAGAATCTCTTTCATGTCATTGAAATTCTATATTTAAATAAAATTACACGAACCATCTTGACGAAAGTATTTATGGCTGACGCCGATGGTAAGGTTAAGGTGTCCGCCTGTAGGTGCACAGATACACATACTTGCTTTTAATTATAATAAAGTTCCTGCGACGCTGCACACGGCATTACGTACTGATAGTGGCGCTGTGTCTACACTTGTTGCAGCCATGTTAGACGAAAGGTAAGTCATCCAATATATTATTTTTAATTAAGTGATGCAGTCACTATAAAATATCTGAAAACAAACAGAATATCATTGTTTTCCACTGTGAAAAAAAAAAAAAACAACTTTCAATTGTGCTAGAAAAACATAGTGATAATTCTTGGTGTGAATCCCTTACCTGTTTAGGTTTGTCTATAATATTGTATTTACGCTCTTATCATACAAACGTGTGAGAATTTCTTAATGTACCAAGAAATGTCTAGCACCTTCTCTATCAGCAGTACATTTCATCCAGATACTTTTTTTTGTTTCTGTATAATAAATGAAGTGGGATCTGTGTTTGTTTATGTATATGTACCGCTGTTTGAAGGTTACTTTTGTGGTTGTGTATTATAATTGAAGTGTCCCTTTAAGCTGCAGTAATCATGCTCAAGTAATTTTTGAAACTCTTTTTTTGTATGTGTTAATGACATTAACTATTAGACTGCTGCTTCCGTTACTTTTTGCCAAAAATTTGAATTATTTGTTTTTGACGATTTTGCTACATTCTTTATATTTGAAAAATATTAAAATTGTTGAAATTGTGCATGACAACAGTTTCTGTTTTGATACTTAAGTGAAACTGTTATTGTATTAAATTCACTAAGTTACTGTGTTACATGTATTGACATGCAAGTTTTCATGTTAATCACTGGCACAACTACGCAAATGCATTTACAGGTATCTGTATCTGTAAGTATCGGTTAGGGTTCAAGGTATCGGTATCGGTGAAAAGTGGTATCAGTGCATCCCTATTTATAACATTTAGCCTTTTACAGGAGGCCTGCACCATCACAAATTTACCACTCCTGGAATGCTGGGTACAGCTCTTTGAGACGACGACGAGGATGCCCAAATAAAAAAAAAAATTACACCATAGGACTCTGATACCGTAACTTCTTCTTTACATTATTACGCTCTCTATATCCCTCTTTCTCTTAAAGCACCCCCTATTTCATCAAGCGACAGCCATAGACGGCTGCTTGAAGGTAACCAACCAAAAACACAAAGGTACCAAGTGTTTAACTTAAAAATTACTACAATACTTAAGTAAATGCAATAAACAAACCTGTGGGCGTATTGGTCTGTTGCTACAATTCTAGCAGTTACTGTATACAAGTTGAGAAGTTGCAGCAGATTCATGTCTAATATTCCAGGTTACTCACTGTTATTACTTCATTCTCTATTAACTTATTTGCAATCAACCATATTTCCATTCCTACAATAATAAAAAACAATTCACTAAGAAGCAAGTTACAACTATCATGCTTAGAGCTGCTTATGTGTATTTAAAAATAATTTATTTCCAATTGTAAGTTTAATAATGTCTCAACTCAAAATTAACTAACAATACATTTATGTTGACACTATATTACCTCCAAATACAAATTCGTAACAACCAAAAACAGTGAAATGCTTATTAACTTACTCAATTTGTATATCGTGTACAGGTATATGATTTATTTGGTGGTATTTCCAAGGATCTAGATGATAAAATGATGATAAGGATAAAAAAAAGTACCCTTTCATTTTTTTTACATCATCTCCAACACCTTTTACTGATCCCTTGCATGTGTATTTACTCCTCCATTGATAAGATGTCTACACAAAACCAGTCATTAAAAAAATGTCTTAGACATGTGGTACAACTAAGAAAAATACACGTGAATGTAGTGAGAACTGCAGAACTCATGCTATTTACTTACTGTAAGTATGCTGTTTACTTTGTTAAATCAATTGTACTGGAGCCTTTTACCTCGTGCGCACAAAAAAATATATGTGTATATACACACACACACACACACACACACACAGATATGGGAATGTTACTTAAAGAATATACCATATTTACTCGCATAATGTCTGCAGTAATTTGACTATATTTTTGACCAAAAAAATGGGTTGTGGACTTGTATTTAGAGGGTTCTTAAAAAATATTTTTGTGTTTTATGTGGGTTAAAAGGTCAAAAAGCACATTTATAATGAATTGTTTACATATTTCTCTAGCTATTCTTGTTTAAATAATGCTACTGCTAACTGATTTCTACAATCGCTGTTTATTTATTCTGAATTCTGTTCAGAACAGGAAATTGCAGTGCTAGGTTTTCAATGAAAATAACAACCTTTATAGTTCTTACTGGATCAGAAATTTCAAAAGTTGGCAAGTTTGTATTCAGGTTTTGGAGATTCAAACGAAATGTGTAAAGGTATCTATTTCACAGGTACATACGTATAACAAGAGACGATGATTAAAAAAAAAAAAATCCTGTAATTAAAGCCAATCACAAGTGTTTACGAAAAGTAACCGACTTGAGTTAGCTCTTATTAACAATGTTTGATGACTACAGGTGAGGCAGGTTACGCAAGCCGTAAACTCAATTCAGGTTTTAAAAGCAAGCAAACTTCACTGGACAAACCTCTCCAATTGCCTGGGTTTTAAATTTTATCCTTCCAGGGCTAACCGAATGACTTTTTGCAAATGCCTAACAGAATAAGGAAGGAAGAAGATGTGTTGAAAATCTGTAACTCCAGTGTCCGCTAGCACTGTTAGTTCGCTTTCTTATCCAAGCACCACGTGACTTTAGCATACATGATTTGTTGGTTGACACTTAACAAATGATGAGTAAAAGACTTCTCCAACTTCTAATAAACTGGTTGTTATGGTCACAGTTATAGTTATAAAAAACTTTTAATTTAAGCTTGTTCAGTAAAAAAAACTGCTTTGTTTTTAAGTAAAATTCAGTATTTTGCTTGGTGAAACAAAAGAGCATTGAAATTTGGCCCATATTAAATGCTCTTGGCTATGTTTGTACCCCATGCAAATTTAGAAATAAATTCTTGACTTAACGTGTTAATAATCTTCACTAAGAAAATAGTTTAGAAAATATTTTTTTGCTCTTGGAAATAAATTAATTCAGTACTACCTTTAAACAATTACATTGAGCCATGTGGGAGACCCTTTTCAGTTTTTTTTTTTCATAAGTATTTGAGTTGCTTTAATGATTTTCTGTTTGATTTTTTTTTGTCCTTTTAGTGGTTTCCCTTATGGTGGCTTCTTTGTCCCATTTAGCTGGGCGTGAATCGACTGCGCCTCTCCCCCCGCCTCACCTCTTCCCTTTTCCTCAGCTGGTGCAATGTGCATGCGTCTGGCGGTTGGGGGGGGGGGATTGGCTAAGCAGGTGGTGTGAGCGGCGGTCGGAGACGATTACTCTAGCGTGCCTTGACAGAGACGTGACTGAGAGCGTCAGAGAGAAATGGCAGTTGGGCGACATTGTGAACAGTAAAGACAAGACACTAACTCGTGGTCGTATTATGTGGTGGTCTAGTTGCGAGTACGAAATTGTTTAATACCGCTTAAATAACACACGATCGCGCGACAAGAAGGTTGAACGGGCCTGGTCACCGCGCGTCTAGTGGTTTGAGACAAGGTGCGGTGATGAGCTTGGATCTCTTGGAAGCAGTGTCAAAGGACGCAGAGGCCTGTCGGGAATACCGTCTCTGGCGTCGTAATGGGACGTTTAAGGTAGGACTGTTCCTTCACTTGGCTATTCTCGGTGAAGTCGGAACTGCTTCTCAATAGTTTAGAAGTGCAAAATAACGGTCAGCGAACTGTCACAGAGGTGGAATATTGCGCCAAAAGTTGGAGTCTAGAGCAGCATAAAAAACGGAAATGCATGATAAGTGAAATATTTGCAGCACATCTATGGCGTGTACTTTGCTGTGTTAGGATTTTAGTAAGATTTTATATGTGTGTGTTTGGAGAAAGTACTTAATCTTTGATGTAATGTTCACTATTTGATCTTAATAAAGTTTTTAACCGGTCAGAAACATTTGGATTATTTGGTTGTGAAAGTGAATAAATGAGATTAGGAGGTGTTTACTAACCAACATGTGTAATGTGCATCAATAATTGTTAGTGGAAAAGACTCCATTATTACCATGATGTTCATTGTTTTACTCTTTAGAATTTATGTAAGTTTATATCAGAAATGCTTTGGAAAACTGCCCTAGAAAGTGAGTGGACAAATTAAGAATGATGTATGGAGCGTAACTTTAAAGTTCATGCAGAGTCTAATTTATAGGTTTCTTGTGATGATGTGTAATGGCATTTATGTGTTAGATTCCGGCAAAATGGGGCAGCGTGCACGCGGTTCTAAGCCCTTGGTTAGGGATTATAAGGGAATGTCTTTGTGAGGCTGGATGTGAGACTTTTGTTTTAATAGTTTTAGGGGTATATGGCCCCCTTAAGGTGTAATGAAATCTTCACGTGTGTACTTAGGAATAAATGTTGAATTGTAAATGGGTGTTGCAAATTGTAGTTGGGATTGGTGAGCCTAAACCCTATCCTCCTGATTTACAAATGAGAAGTCTGATAGTATGTTCTATTTTCTGCCAAGTGTTTGAGAAATTTTATGAGATACGTGCCTGCCCTTCTGGCAGGCGAAGTCCCCTAAGGCAGAAAGGGAGCCAGCAGGGTGGAGCGGTGCAACATATAAATGTTAAGGGCAAATACTAAATACTTGTGACTTAACAGTTTTTTTTTTTTTTTTTAATTTGACTTTTGAAAATGACTTTACTATAAAGGTTTACTTTATTTTTCGGACTTGTAAATTTTGCAACATGTTTCTTTTTTTTTTTTTTTTTTCTTAATTAAAATTTACCAGAGGTCCTTCATTTAATAATATTTAATTTAGCCAGCAAATTTTGTTACTGACTACTGTTACTGAATTTCTGTAGCAGAGCACATCAAGGAGTCATCAATTAGTGTAATAATTTTTGCTGGATATGAAGTTACTGTCATGTGAGTTTTGTTGTTAATTATAAAGAAGCTTTGAAATAGAGGATACAATATCATAACATTTCACACAATGTGATTTTACTAATGTGAAAATGTCACAGTTATTGAGTCTGGTCATACGTCACTAAGATAGAACACTATCATAAATTACAAAGAAAACACTTTCTTGCAGGATGATGAGGACAGGGGCAGAGCGACTGATGAATCATGTGATGATGCAGTCCCGGACATAGCCCAGACTCCAACCAGGAGATTGGCGGAACTTGATTCCATCCATCTTACCAAGCATGTGGTCTCGGAAGATTCCGCTCACCAGGACGTTGTCTCTCAGGAGCAGCAAAGTCCTCCCACTCCTGAAGTAAACAGGTGTTCGTCACTGGCTTCAACACAGGTGAGACCTACAGTCTTGAGTTGTACAAACATGATAGCTAATATACTGCCATAATGTTGTCTTTAACATAGTTTTTATATAAACTTATCAATAATTTGTGACTACATGTAGCTAAATGATGGTACCGTCTGGCCGTTTTTTATACAGCTATAGTTTTAGTGAAAGAAATCTATCAGCTCATTTACAATATTCACATAAAAATTGTGCTATGGTTTTAATGGAATTGGTTGCAATTGAAATCAAAAATTTAGGTCTAAGTTACAGGAAGTTAAAAAATGTTTACAAGTCGTTGAACCAACTGTCCAACACCAAGAACATTCTGCTCAGCAACACTGTGCACGAACAAACTGCAGGCCGTCATGAACAGTGATCCTTGTGCATGTGTTTACAAGTCATTGAACTAACTGTTCAACCCCAAGAACATTATGCTAAGCATCACTGTGCATGAACGAAGTGCAGTCCCTAATAAACAGTGATCCTTGTGCACATGTTTACAAGTTATTGAACCAACTGTTCAACCCCAAGAACATTATGCTAATCATCACTGTGCACGAACGAAGTGCAAGCCCTCGTGAACAGTGATCCTTGTGCACATGTTTACAAGTTATTGAACCAACTGTTCAACCCCAAGAACATTATGCTAATCATCACTGTGCACGAACGAAGTGCAGGCCCTCGTGAACAGTGATCCTTGTGCACATGTTTACAAGTCATTGAACTAACTGCTCAACCCCAAGAACATTATGCTAATCATCACTGTGCACGAACGAAGTGCAGGCCCTCGTGAACAGTGATCCTTGTGCACATGTTTACAAGTCATTGAACTAACTGTTCAACCCCAAGAACTTTCTACTCAGCAACACTATTTATGATCAAAGTGCAGTCCTTCATGAACAGTGATCCTTGTGCACATGTTTACAAGTCATTGAACTAACTATCCAACCCCAAGAACTTTCTACTCAGCAACACTATTTATGAACAAAGTGCAGGCCCTCGTGAACAGTGATCCTTGTGCACATGTTTACAAGTCATTGAACTAACTGTTCAAC
>PNEQ01096403.1:0-13018 GCA_003012365.1 Medauroidea extradentata
TGACCAAAATTTCTTCCAAGAGACAATGAAACAACTTCACAAATCTAAGCAGCACAATTTATACGATTAGCTAGCTATGCCGATTACACAGCAAATATATTATTCGTCTCACGCACCCCGTTCACTAAAGTACGAAAATAAATAAATACGTACATCCTTGGGTGAGGCAAATATTGAGGTCACAAACTGACGTCCCCAACATCGCAAAGTGACTTGGGTGAACTGTATATAGAGGATTTTAATTATTTCGAATATTAATTACGTATTTAATAAAAGCAATGCTTATTTTCAGAGTAAAAGTACAAAAATTTATAGCTGAAATGGATGCCATTTCTTTTTAAAATGGGTTTATCTGGAGTGTTAAACAAGTTGGTCGAAAGTTTGACGTCGTGGCGACGTCACGGAAAGTCATGTACGCAATTGGAACACGAGGTCCCTAAAAAACACGTCGCTGCGACGTTGAAAATAGACACATACTTAATGGTTTGAACGGACCACGTCGATTCGACGTCATTTTTTGTGATGTGACCACATTTTGACATTGCCACGTCCCGGTGACGTCCCTGCGACCAAGTGTGCTGTATGGGTAGTTTGTTATCTATTTCAAAGCCAAGGAATCTAATTTGCTGCACACTACTTATTTTTTTTGTTTTGTACCGATAATTCAGGTTCTCTGCTTGCAGAATTTTAATTGAAAAGAATATATTTAGTTTTATCAAGATTTAAAGCCAAATTATTTGCAGCAACCCATGAGGTTATTTTATTTAATGCGCTAATGGCAGAAATTTTCAAGTGACGTGTCCATGGATGATTTTATAATTAGGTTTGTGTCATCTGCAAAAGAAACTATGGAAACATTTGACATTTGCAGTTCTAGATCATTTAAGTATATTTAGAATAATAGAGGGCCGAGAATACTCCCTTGTGGCACGCCTAAATTTATTATTTTTGACTGTGAGTGGTATGTGTTTACAAAATTTTGTTTAGTTTTTTGTATTAATTCAACTACTTGCCTCCTATTTGTCAAATATGATATTAATAAGTTGTTTGCAGTTCCTCTTATACCAATATTTTCTAATTTTTCTAGTAATATTTTGTGATCGACTGTATCAAATGCTTTTGGTAAGTCGAGAAATATTCCAAGAGAGCTACAAGATTCTTCATTACACGTCAGAATGTTTTCCATAAATTTACCTATTGCAGATTCTGTACTTCGTCCTTTCAAAAAACCATGCTAGAAATTATTTAAAAGTTTAAATTTAGTGACAAAGTCTGTTATTCTATTCTTTAGTATTAATTCAAAAATTCTGGACACTGAACTTAAAGGTGATATGGGCCTGTAGTTTTCAATTTCATTTTTATTTCCCTTCTTAAATAATGGTATAACCATGGCTATCTTTAAATCATCAGGAAACACTCCTGTCAAAAATGATTCATTTATGATATGAATTAGTGGCTTAAGTAGTACATGTGAACAATCTTTGATTATTTTGACAGGGATATCATCCAGTCCTGTTGAATTTTTGCTTTTCAACTTTTTTTATACAATTTTTCATTTCTATTAAGCTAACAGGATACAGAGAGAGAGAGAGATGCTGTAGCAATGTTAGATTTCCTTTGGTATATGTTATGCTGAGCAATTTGTGCACATGTCTGTCTAGCAATATTGCAGAAATATTCATTTACATAATTAGCTGTGTCAATAGCAGAATTTATGACTGTACCATTTTGATGAATTAGTTGCAAGTTTTGGTGGGAGGGTTTTTTTTTTTTTTTTTTAGCCAGATTCAGTTTTTATTATGTTCCAGACAGTTTTTTATTTGATTTGTGAGTTTTGAATAAGCAAGTCATTAGAAAGTTTCTTGGCCTGTTTTAGAACTCTTCTGTATACATTTTAGTAATTTCTGTACTAATTTATGAAAATGGGTGAGTTGTTTAAATTACTGATTTTATATAATATTTTTAATTTGTTACTTGATACCCTAATCCCATTGGTAATCCAATTTTGTTTACTTTTGCCGTGATTAATAATGTGTAATTTTTTTGGAAAATGCATGTTGAATTTTAACTGAAATATATTCATGAAAGATCTGAATTTATCACTGACAGATTCAGCAGAAAACACTGGGGCCCAATTTTCGTGCTGTACGTCCTCGTAAAACATATTTAGATTTTGAAGTCCCTCTTGTACATTTGTGTAGTTTCGCATATTATTTTGCTGCAATGTGTACTTAATAATTGTGCATGGTGATCCGACAACCCATTTATTACTTTTCTAAGATCAGCCATATCTACATTTTTACTTGTAAAGTGATCAATGCATGTTGAACTAGTGTTTGTTTCCCTTGTGGCAAAATTTGTTAACGGATGTAGGCCATATGCATACAAAATATTTAAGTAAGCGGATGTAATTTTACTTTCTGTGTCATACAGATCTATGTTAAAGTCTCCACACAGCACAACTTTACACCTAACACAAACAATTTTGAAAAGCAGTTTTTCTATTTTATCAAAAAACACGTCAATTTTCCCACTTGGGGAACTATATATGCATACTATGATCACTGGAACATAATTTATGCCTGTAAGTTCAATTGCAGCCACTTCAAAATTTATTTCATCAGACAGTAACTCAAGATCATTTCTTCTTTTAAACTGTGTACTATCATGAATGAAAATGCAATTCTCACTGTACTTGTGTCGAAGACGGCAAAAATAACTCGCTAGCATGAAATTTTCAAACAATACTTGAGAGGAGATCAGTTTCATCACACCAATGTTCACAAATACACAAACATGATATTGGATTTAACTCTTTCAATATAACCTCAAAACTCTGCACTTTGTTTTTTAATGATTGTACATTTTGGTGTAGTATAGTTGTGCTAGGCCTACTGCAGCTATCTGTTTTTTGGTAGTGGTGGTTTTTGTGTCTAGTGCTCTATCATGTTGCCCTTGTAATAGCTTGTGTGGAGTCGGTTGACTCTTAGCTGTACAATTTTGTAGGAGTTTTCCCAGATGGTTATTAATTGTCTGTGGAGTTTCTGGAATAACCCTTTGGGTGTTTCCGCAAATGTTAGAAAGTGAATTTAAATTTATTTCTGTATTAGGAACATGATCCTTTACCCATTTTAGTTTATTATCGGAATATCTAATAGGATTACGAGAACAGATATTATTGTTTTCAGTATTCTTACCTTACTTAATAACTTGAGAGGTTTCCTTAATAGTGTCTTTATTTTTTATGTTAGGCCTAGTGTGCAGATTTACCCTAAAAAATCTTTTGTATTCTCGTTTGATTTCCTTCTTATTAACCACTTTTCAAGCAAGGTAGAGGTAGGCAGGTTTAGCTTAAGTTTGTTTTCAATGATTTTGTCATCTTGTGCTGCATGCTGTGTTCCCACCTTCCTAAGTAACCACTTATCTAAAAAAGTTTTCCTTTGCTCTTTCCTAGCAATACACAACTTTTCAGAGATCAACTTGGCTGTGTATGACTTTTCTAAAGCATTTAGGTGTTGACCATGTCTAGTGTGCATAGATCTATCGAGTTGACTAATATCTACAAAATTCACATTTTTGAACTTCATGCATAGCTCTGTGTAATTTTTTGTTTGTGCCATAATTATGGCAGTGTTGACGCATGAATTTTCTGACAAATCATGTCTGTGTGGGAGACTTACCAGTACTACATTTTTCTGCACCAATAGTTTCAATGAGTCACCAAGTCCCTGGACTGCATCACTTCCTTGATTCTTTGCAACATCGTTCGAACCCCCGGTGAGTATCACTGAGTGATAGTTCTTCAATAGTGTTGAATCATCAGTGATGCTTCTGAGAATCTCTTGCTGAGGTGGCCCCAGTTTTGTTAAACCCAACACACATGTCCGAGTTGCCAGCTGTGATGTGTTCTGCAATTCCTCTTGCATGGCTGTCACCCAGAATTATGCTGTTTGACAGTTTGTGCTGCTGCTGATCCTTGTTGTTGTGTTTGCTACTGGTATATCCCCTATTGTTACTACTAGTGTAGCTGTTTCTTCTGTTGTTGTTCTTGTTGTGGCTAGTGCTGTTTTGGTTTGTACTGCATCTGGTGCTGTTTCTACTGACTCTTTGGCTGCAGTTTATCACGAAACAGTGGTTTTTGTTGACCGCTACGCTGCCTTTGTCTGTGTTTATCCTTGCCAATCTACTCGAGTTGTTTGAAAATTTTGTTGCATTTGTAACATCGTCACCTTCATCCAGCTGCTCTCTAGCTCGTAAAACAGAAAAACTGTTTTGTAGAGGCATTTCAAATATTGGTATTGTTGGCTGGGGCTTTTGTTGCTTTTGCCTTTTTACGACATCAGTCCATTGTTTCAATGGGGAATGCTCTGATGTCCCCTTATTTGCATTTTTACATTCTTGTAGATCTTATTGTAAAATACGGATTACTTCTTCTAGGGTACTCACTTTTCCGGATAGCTGGGTCACGAGTTTTTCATATTTCTTGGTTAGTACGTTTTCGGCCGTTGTAGTGATATACATTTCCGTACCACCATTTTTTGTTTACACATTTGGCAAATCCACTCAGAACTATGTGATTCGCTTTCTTCTACGTTGCTCCACTTTAAAAAATGGAACCATCTGTCGCACATATCGCACAGGATCCCGTTTCACACCACATTATTGCATTTAACGCATTTATTATTGCATATTACATTTATTGACTGATCGCTTTTCGCTTGCTTACTACAGCTCGGCGCCATCTTGCCAAAAGTGAATTAACAAAAACGTTGGATATCTTTATCTGTATCCACTGTTCTATGAACTTTAATTATTTACGTTTTTGTGTACATGCCTTCCAATAAGGTGGATTCACACGGTCGCCGACAACACCGAACAGACAGAGCGGAAAATGCTCTCGGCCAATCAGAATGCTTATTTGCCTTTCCGCGTTGTCTGTGTACCCTGCGCCGAAAATATTGGGTCAATCTCAACTTTTTCGGCGCGGAACACAGACAATGCTGATTTTACCCAGAGTTCAGTGCTGTTTGTTGATTATTTTGCTTACCGAGAGAACGACCATAACCAACCATGTGTAGTGTTTTACAAATTAATTTACTGCAAAATAAATTTCAGTAAAATCACATTTTTAATGTTGAGTGTATGTTTGTCGTATTATTTTAAGGAAGTCTCGCTTAAATCTCCGCCGACGTTTAGTTAGAAAGTATTTTGTTGACAAGACTTGTCTAATATATTTGTGCAGAATTATACCCAATAATATTTGAAGGATGCAGTAAAGTGTACAATACTACTATCAACAGAAAATCGCAAAAATATTTTTATGGTTTTGGTTCAAACGAATGCTGCTTATGTGAAGAAAGTTCTACTAGCGAGTTAAATGTTTCAGTTATTAAAATGGGTCTGCGACAATCTTATTTTTGTACGAGAGAAAAAGGGTTATGCGGGGGTACAACATTGTATTTTCGAGCTTCTTAACTGCACTAGACAACGATTTTAGCCATTCTTTGAATCTGTAACTATGCAGTACTGACAAGTCCGGAATGTGTGTGTTCAAGGTATATCTTTTCCAATGGTCAAAGTCGCGATTATGTTTTTATAAGTGAACAGTAGGTCTATTAAAAACAATAACTTCGTGTACCTTGGCCCATGGTTCGTTGTGGGGTTAATAGTAAAGAATAACATTTTGTATGCCGGTTATAAGATTAAGATAGCCTTCCTGCAACTGGACTGTCCTGTGACAGGGTATTTCATCCCTTAATTTGTCTTGGCCTCCCATTTTAGTCAGCCTGTTACCAGCTTACTCACCATCTCCCAAAATATCCCTTCACCTTACACCCACCTGTTTCTTTCATTCTACTCTTTATCAGTTCAGTTTACAACAGTGTACCCTCTCTTCTCCAATAAATTTCTGCTTGAACCTTGTTTCCCAATTGTGCCTACCCTCTTGTTCCTCTCCTGCAGTTTGCCCCGTTTCAGTGTCTTCACCGTTACTGATGGTCTGTATCCTTCCTCTCCCTCCCTCCCCTCGTATTCCTTGTCAACCAACTATTAAGAATAAACCTAACTATCTTTCTGTACACCCTCTTCATCTCCACTCCCAAGTATGTGTCCCAGATTGCCACAGCATACATATTATAGGCCTATTTCTTTATCTACTTATTTGTGTACTGTAGTATCTTTTTTTTCTAATCCTTACTCCAAAAATTAAAGTACATATTCTTTCAGCAATAAAAAGGCACTTCATATCATACCTAATATATTTTAGGACATTAAAGAATTCAGAAGTGTCTAATGTACAAGTAACAGGTACTTACCCAAAGGGATTATAATAGGTGAACTTACATTTCTTGTTATTTTTAAGTAACCAGTGCAAATTGTACAATGCAAGATGATCTCACACCAGTAGTAGAAGTCAAAACCAGAAATACTAATGCTAGACTTCAAATCACCCGCAATTGCTCATTGCGCTGAAAGTACTGTACTACAATGCCCGTCAACCTAAGTTACTTCAAATATCTGCTGCAAACAAAACAGTGACCACATATTGTTATAGCCCAGAAATTACACTATGTATATACAGCCCAGAAAATACACAATATTTATATATTTTTTATTATATCACATAGCTAAGGTGTTTAGATGTATGGTAGTTGCAAATTTTTGAAGCAACAAATATATGTAATGATAACATTTTTTAAGTTGTGTGAAGTGCAAAACCTAAACCTACTCTTTGCTCCTAAACTATGAGGTGTCTGGTCAGTGTTATACTCCTGGTATTGCAGTCAGGCCAGATGAGAGGGTGTTGTGTGCATTGTTGCAGCGGCGCTCAGCAGGCCCTTGCGTGGGTTAGGCAAGGAGGGGGGGGGGGCACTGGAGCTCTTTGAGACACGATGCTTTGATTATTATATTTCAACACTTTGTGTGTTTATATTTTACTACAGCATATGTTTATAACATGTAATCACAACATTAAATGGTTCATAACCTTGGAAAAATTAAACGCCTCCTTATTCGAACGGTTGAAACATGGATTGGTAGGGGCCCGAGGTCACCATGTCAACGGGGTCCGAGAAGACCTCTTGACGGGCCTGGTTACAGTGCCAGACCTATTCATATTTTTGATCCTTTGAAGAAAATGGGTTGGTGGAATGGAGGTTGTAAGGAAAAATTAGTCAAATAGGAAGAAGAATTTAAAAACAAAAACATACCTGACATATATATTTTTTTAAATATCACATTAACATGCACATTTTATACGGGTACGTACACACATACTCGCTGAAATCAGAGTTCTTCCTGCCTCAGAAGCAGATTTGCACCCGGAGCTGGTTTACTGAAAATTTCATTGGTCATAATTAGATGATTTACAACTTCTATGTCAGCATGAAAAGCCAGTAAGAAAGCATTATAAATGAAATTAGTATTGTCAGCTTTAATGAACACTTTTAAAACAATCTTGTAAGAAGAATAATTTTAAAAAATTGTATCTTTATAAGTGTAATGAAATTTACATAAAAATTTCAATATGTACATTGATACATTTTTTTTCATTAACAAGTATTAGAAAGATACATAGTCACCTGAAGTGGAAGTGTAAGGGAAACTTCAAAGTGCTTGCTTTATTGACAGGGTCAATTAAATTAATTGTAAAATGTTGTTGCATGTTAAATTTAAATTGTACAGCATTATATCATATTCCTTATTGTTTATGCAGACTGTATTCCACAGACAGCCTGTAGAATCTTGTCTTGTTATCATGTAATACCTAATTTCATGCATCTGAACAAATGAACAAAAAATTATTTTATTTTATACAGTTACGCCAATTGGTGTAAATTATGGATCTGCAAACAACACAGTGTTGGACATGTGAAGCAATAGGACTGAAATAGCCTTTGTTTTTGTTTATTGCGATTTATGAGTGTGTTAATTAAACCTTTCAGCAGGATTCATGTGCATTATTACATATCACGCTGAGCAGATAGAGCTGAAGGAGCCAACAGCTATTCAGAGCACTAGATTTTTTGTGTTAATGGTAAAGTTTGATAAAAAATAAATCCCAACGTTATGTTTATTTTCTAAGCAGGAATTACAATGTTAGGCTATCCATTATTCACTACTGAGATATTGTCTTTTTTCTAAGTAGACCGTAACATACCAAGAGTGCTGTACAATAAGAGGGATAGGCCAAAAATTATCATTATTGTATATTGTTTAATTCACAACAATAAATATGCAAAGATGAAAAGTAAATTAAAAAAAACTGGCTGAAAAGCCCAGTTATTAACGAATAATATTTGTTGCCAAAGTTTGTTGTAAAATTCTATAGAATACTATTTTAAAATTTTTTTTTTGTCAGTGTTCTAGCTTTTTTTTAAAATTAATAATTTGTAAGTGTTTTCATATAAAAATGATGTAATATATAATTAACATTCATACCCGTTCATTAAGATTTATAAGACATTTACTGGACTGGACTGCACAGAAAAAAAAAAGAACTCCCCACGAAAACAGTTTTTGCCATAATTTTTTTTAGCAAATATTTTGCAATGGTGTAATTTCTTGAACATGTGTTAATGTTACATGATTACTGCTTCGTAAATACTTCACCAGAAACACATCACACTGGCACACACAGCTCGCAAAGTTGCAGAACTATTTTGCAAAAATTCATCCATACTGACATTAAAATTTATGTAATTTCAATTGACGTTTACAAAATTTATGTACCATACCTTCTTTTGAAATGTCCAGGTCAGTTTACGTATATTTATAGATATTTTCCTAGACAGCATATGTGGTGACATAAATGAAACTGCTGCAATCTTACAATGTGCTAAGTTGGTCACAGAATCATCAGCTTATCTGTACATGCCAGAAATGTTACACTAGTAATGTTTAAGAATGCAGCACATTGCAAGTGCATGCCAGGAACATTAGTTACATTAGCAACATTGTAGTTGGGACCTTGCAGTATGTTGCCTACATGTGTCAGAAATATACAACCAACAACGTGCTTATGTTGTGCTCTCAGTGCTAGAGATGTGCCTGCAACACGCTTGTGACATATAGAGAATGTTACTTTGTAACATTGCATGCACCTATTCTGCACATGCTTAGAACATCACAACACATTGTGGCAATGTTAATACAATGTGAGAGTGTGGCATACAGACAACATGCATGAAAAATCACTGTACAGTTAGGGTTGGACTATTTTAAAACTAGTTTCAAGTTCACAGACCAAATTATTAAATTTATGATCAACAGCTTCTTGAATCTGTAATGTTTGCAGAATAATTATTAAAATTCTTAATTAAACCCACAGTGTGTGAAAGATCAGGGGTAGGCTGTCTATGCTTTCGAAATCAGTGCGGGAGTGGAATTCCTGCTGAAGGAATCAATAAGATGAAGGGATTTGTAATGTTAGGAAGGATTTAGGGAGTTTTATTTATTTAAGCCACCTTTGTATCCATTCATGAGTATAATATACCTACTCTGGAATGTAGGTGTAGGTAACTACTTTTTGCTATATTCCTTGCACGGCCCCATGTTTATGTGATGTATCAGTTTTGGCGTCAAGACATAGTTAATTCAGAAAGATAATTATTCTGGGCTGCGAACACTCCTTTAATTTTCTTTCAGACTTCATGCCATGAATTTCCTTGATCACATTCTTTCACACAGTAATTGTGTCAAGTCTTCAGGGTGTGACCAAGCACCTTACGTAAACCTACAAAAATTCTGAATTTTTGGACAAGCTGTGTGTCTACAACATAACTAATGTGTTAAAATTTTTTGATAGCAGGGTCAGGCTGGTGATGAGGAAAGGAACTTTAGGCCTAGCATGATGGTGATGTAATTGGGATGTGGAAACAGTTGAAGGACAGGTGAAGAGTGGAAAGACTGGTCACATTGTATAAGGCGATTAACCAAGAGAGGGGAGTATTGACTAAAATAGCATTTGTTTCTTTGTTGTGATTAATGTGTGAATTTCACCTTTCAGCACGATTTACGTGCATTATTACTTATCACGCTCAGCAAATATAGAGCTGAAGGAGCCAACAAATATTCAGCACAGTAGATTTTTACATTATCTGTAAAGTCAGATAAAAAATTAATGTCAACCTTGTGTTTGTTTTCTAAGCAGGAATTGCTAATATTAGGTTATCCATTATTCAGTACTGAGTTACTGTCTTTTTTTTCTAAGTAGACCATAACTTACCAAGAGTGCTGTACAATAAGAAGTACAGACCTAAAAATTACGTGTATGAACACTATGTTGTTTAATGCACTGCAATAAATCTACAAGATGAAAAGTAAATATAATAACACAAACTAAAAAAATCTAGTTCTAAGAAATAACGTGTGTTGCCATTGTTTGTTGTATAATTAGATAAAATATTTTTTTAAAAAATCCTTTCAGTATATTATCAGTTTTTTAATGTAAAATCTGTAGTAAATTATCACATAGTAAAAAAGATGTAGCCTAATACATCAAATTACATCCATACCCTTTCATTAAAATTTGAAAGAAGTTCACAGTATAAGAAAAAAAAAAGCAACTCCTAGAAAACAATTTTTGCCATTATTTTTTTTTTATAAAATATTTTGCAATGGTGTAATCTCTTGAACCTGAGTTAAGGTTATATAATTACTAAATTATAAATAGTTCACCAGAAACACACAACACTAGCACACACAGCTCACAAAGTTGCAGAATTTATTTTCTAGAAATTCACACAATGTGACATTGTTATTTCGATTGGCATTTACAAGTTTATGTACCATGCCTTCTTTTTAATTGTCCAGTTCAGTTTAGGCATTGTATTTACATACATTTTCCTAGACAGCATAGGTGGTGACCAAAATGAAAGTGCTGCAATCTTACATGTGCTAAGTTGGTGACAGAATCATCAGCATATCTGTACGTGCCAGAAATGTTACACCAGCAATGTTGAAGATGTATCCTTGCAGTTGAGATCTTGCAGCATATTGACAGTACATGCCATGCCAGAAATGTCCAACCAGCAACATGATCATGTGCTCTTATGCTAGAGATGTGCAGGCAATATGCTAGTGACATGCAGAATACGTTACTTTGTAGGATTGTCTGCACCTGTTCTGCATGTGTACTTTAACATATAGTCTGTCTCATATAAGAATTCCAATTTTTTACATTTGTGTTTGCATTTATTTTTTTTAATGTTTCCATGAAATAAGCAGCGTTTTCCTGTACCACAAGTGCTTTTGCACAAACACACTTAGCTGGGTCTCAAACTGTGGAATTTATCAAAATTAAAAGTTATTTCCTCAGAAATCGGTACACACGATAGCCTGCAAAACTGTCAAAAAATTGAATTCTTTTATGAGACAGACTATAGCACATTCTGACAATGTCAATACAATGTGAGAGTGTGGCGTGCTGACAACGTACATGAAAAATTACAATGCTACTAGCTGCCCCGACAAACGTTGTTTCGTCACACAAATAACTTATTGTAAGTGTGTAAGGATGTGGTATACAAGTGGAATAGGTCTAAAAATAAAGAAATTAATAAATAATAATAATAATAACAAAAAAGCAGCAACACCTGGTGGGGATAGACTGGTATCAGCTCGTAGGGATAACTGATTAATTATCACTTATACGGTTATCGACCGGGTTCTAAAATTATTACATTAAAAATATTTACTAAACAATAGCACTTAGGAGTATAAAAATAGATAAAAACCTATCCGCAGACCTACCGAATGTATATAAAAAATATCATTGAAATCAGTTAAGCGTTTCGGAGAAGTATGGATACAAAAACTGTGACACAAGAATTTTATATATTAGATTACTGTTGGGTTCTTTAAAAACCAGTTTCAAGTTCACAGACCAAAATATAAAATTTTTAATCAGGAACTTCTGGAAACTGTAACATTTGCAAAATAATTATTAAAATCATTAAACTGATGCATTATTATGGCAGAATAATATTTTACAACCCATAGTGCATTAAATATTAGGGGCAGGCAGTCTGTGCTTTGGAAATCAATGAGGGAGTGTAATTTCTGCTGAAGAATTTGTTAGTTTGTCAAAAAAAAAAACACTGTATTCAGAATCACACCTGCTTTAATAAATCCTTTATTAACATTCGTCCTCTGTATAAACATCCATACACCATTTTTTCCAAGACTCCTGTTGCCAACATCTAAAACCAAAATTACCTTCACAGCAACACAACCTAACATTTCCCCTTGTTGCTGTTTAAGGTAACATCACATCCTTCATTCACTGATGCCTAACGCATTGGAGAACATCTTAGTTTTAGGTCCTGCTAGTCCTTTAGTTAGTAGGTCTGATATGTTTTCACTAGATGGGACATATGACAGTACAATAGTTTCATAATTAATATACTCTCTTACTCTATGGTACATCACTTTCAAATGCTTAGTTCTTTCTGATACCCTTTTAACCTCTGCTACTTGCTTGGCAGACTGATTGTCTACATGCGAAGTACATGATGTTGAAAGGTATTCCTCTAATCTTAACTCGGTCAGTAATTCTTTCAACCAGGCCAACTCTTTTGATACCTCAAACATGGAAATGTACTCCGCATGAGTGGTAGAGGTTGCCACTTCCCCTTGTTTCCTACTCTTCCATGCTACAACACATTTTCCTAAGAAAACAACATATCCACTAACAGATTTTGCATCGCTGTCATTTGCCCAGTCTGCATCACAATAAGCACTAATAGTAGCTTCCCCATGCCTGTACACCATTTTGTAATTTTTAGTTGATACAAGATATATCATAACACGCTTCACACCCTGCCAATCCGTAATACTAGGATTGTTACACTTTCTACTTAGTTTCCCCACACAGAAAGAAATATCAGGTCTGGTACATGTTGCTATGTATAGCAAACAACCTATAGCTTCTCGGTATATAGTCTGGTCAAATGTGTCCCTTTCACAGTTATTGATTTCACTTTCTGAAAATGGAGAGGTACATCCCTTGGCATTAATC